>JASDQU010106588.1:148516-162217 GCA_032191745.1 Picea mariana | reverse complement strand
ATTTACTTTTAATTATTAATATATATGTCTTCACCTGGATCAAGTGCCATATGGCCAAGTCGGTTGAGACAACAGAACACCTGGCAGGAAGGTGAGACATTATGTCCACACATGGGTTGTCTCGTCCACAGGCCGTCTCCCGTCACCTCTCCTCACCGGCTGCCTCAGGTGCATTATTCCGCAGAGTCGGAGAAGGGGGGATTACCTGAGCATGCTAATCATCGATTAGTGGAGGATGAAGGTGGGTACAAAGTGTTGGTTCTGCAACAGAGGTTAGTGATGAATTCATTTATGGAGACAATTGATTCGGATGGCCTCATCTTGGCATATATTATGCCTGGGCATGAGAGAAATCCTAAGCACGAAGCTCAAATCGAGTTGAATTTCATTTTGTGGCTCTCAAGTATGTTGATTGAGTATGCGACATGGAACTTTTTTTGGTGGGATCTCATGATTCAGTTTATTTTAAACTAGGATTCTCAGTGGGGATTTGATTGGTGTTCCATGGCACCCAGAAAGCACAAAGCAAAGTCGACACCGATGAAGATAACTCGGATTGTCCTGACTACTAAGGAGGTGGCCATGGACTATCAATTCGAGGTCGGCCCAACTGATAAAGAAGCAATGCAAACATTGGAAGCTGAGGTAAGAGCCATGTGAGCTTAGATTAGGGATGAGGCAGTCGATGGACCAGTAAGGGAAATTATCCCAACCTAGGTTGTACCAAAAATAGAGACACAAAATTTTATCACATGATGAAGTTATATTGGCATGTAAAGGCAATGGTGGCACAGGGTAAGACACCACAGGAGAAAGAGCTTCAAAATCTACAACATCGGATGGAGGCCCTAGAACGTCAGTCTAGTCTGTTGATCACAATGGTTTCATAGCTCATGAAGAAGCATGGCGAGGTCTTCCAGGTTGTCAAAGGCAAGGATGCTCCTTCAAGATCCAAGCCCCCATCGATACCATTGCAATTTGTTGATGCTTAGCTCATTGGGGCTCCCTAGGTTCATGTGCTTGATGAATGACGGTCTTTTACTAGTTATGAGTCTTTTTAGTCTAGGTTTGTTAGTTTTTCTCAGTTTCTATTGTAGTTTTGAAGATATTGTTTTAGATTGGCTAGACATTTACTAGACAGTCCTAGTTTTTTTGGTAACTAGCATGATTTCCCTTTGGATAGGACAACAAACTTTGGTTTATGTTTTGATAAACAACTGATTGTTGTTATAGCTAAATAGATATGCATGTACATACTATCATTATATAAATAGAAAATCTTTTACTTACTTAAAAATAATAATATATATTTCTTACTATTTCATTTTAATATTTAAATAAACAATATCATTTATAAATTAAATTTTAGATCTCAATATTATTATACTATCAAAATAAAATATTTTAAAAATGAATTACATATGAGTTAAGTATGATACTAATCTCAACTTTGACTTTATTTTCATTGTTTTAGCAATGAAAAGGGAGAAAATTGTGAGCACCTCTTATGAATCATTCAATTATTATGCTCAAAACAATATGTAGACATCTATGTAAAATTTCAATTATTATGCTTAAAACAATATGTTGTTTAAATTATTATGCTTAAAATAATATGTAAATATTGATGTATGTAAATTATGAATGGATGTATTAAAACTATATTTTAAGTGGTGATATTTAAAGTTGTTGAGTATATGAATTTTATAATTTTCAAAGTTTGATTTCTTATATATAATAAATTAATATGGACAACAAGAGGCTTCCCAAAATTGCTTCAAATTTTAGCCAAAATTACCATCAGCTCAAGCGAGAATGGCATAAAGATTCTAAATATTGGCTAAATCATTGCATAATACAAGATGAAATCATCATGCCGAACCGATAATTTTACAAATATTATCGCTTCTAAATTTAAGGAGAATGTGTGGTGTGATAAAGAATTAGAGGGTAAAAAGAAATTAAGATACTACAAGGATATGGTCAACCCTAATTTAGAAGACCAAATGTACCTCTCAGTTTTGAGAAGTGCAAAGAAAAAAATCAACATTGCTAAAATAATAACAAACTCTCACAAGCTACATAGTGAAACAAGGCATTGGACAATTCCCAAAACACCGTGGAATAAAAGAATATACCATATTTGTGACACTAAGAGGGTAGAAGATGAAAAGCACTTCATCTTAGATTGCACTGCATATACCCAAATTAGATCCTGTAAGGTCCTCGGCTAGAAGGGTGAGAGCACCCTCGCCTAAGTTCTCCAAGAGACAAAATTTGGGGTTGCTCTGGTACCCAAGAGTCACACTAGTTGGGCAAGTGGTCACCTTGGGTGATTGAACATGCCAATGTGCTTGCTCAAGAATGAGGCGAAGCATGGGCTGACTAAGAGGTTGGGGCATGTCAGTTCCAAGGGATGCAAATGTTGACGAGCACATAGGCACGTCAGTCCGCAAAGGGGCGTGTTAGTTCACTTGGGCACACTAGTCTACAAAGGGACGTGATACACCCAAAGGACGCGATGATTTGAGAAGGTGACGTTTGGAATCCATATAAGAACACAAGTGTAATACCCCTAGGTCAAACCCCAACTGTACATATAAATGTAAATGAACATATAGGCTAGTGAGCCAAGATATTTTGGGCCAGAAGTGGATGTGTTGTAATACCCAAGTCGATCCCCAGTTGTAAATGTAGAAATGTTTTATAAGCCTGTGAGCCAGGTTATTATAGGCCAGAAGGCTTATGTGATTATTAGGCTGGAGAGCCTAGATGCTAAAGGCTAGTCAACCTATTATTGTAATATGTAAACACTCAGATGATTAATAAAGCACATCATTGTTCCAAACCGACCATAAATGAGTATGGGGGCTAAAATCCACTAGAAAGGGAAAGGGAGCTAAGATTATAGGAAGGGGCTAAGCTAGGGGGCTTAATCCCAATGGAATATTATATTAGTATTCCCTTAAAACTAAAGTAATGGATATGAATATATCCTAAGTTTCTAAAGAAGGGGCAAGGGAGTCCCTTGGGTGCCATGTGTCTTAAAGGACATAAGTATATATATATATATATATATATATGGGGATATAGTGCAAGGGGGAGATTATTCATGCATGGAATCAACTGTGAATCGGACCCTATGGTACTGAATTGCAACAGGAACATGTACCTATACTGGTTAGATCGGGAGTTGAATTGACGAAGCGGGTTGTCAGGCCCGTAGGATTGAAGAAGTGGGTTTCCAGGCCTATGAGCATTCTCTCTAGATGAGATAACTATTGGGAATTGATTTCCCAAGGTGCCAAACTACAGTTACAAGGCTTTGAGACTTCCTGTCCGACCTGTTGTTGAAGTCTCAGAAGGGAAGTGGGGCATCCGAAGGATGATTAAGAAAAGAAGGGGCACACTTCCTGGGGTGGGATAGACATGTGGGAAATGCGAGACTGTAGGTTGTTAGTTTGAGTTGGAACCTGTATTTGAGTTTGTGTGTTGTTAAAGAGACCTTAGCCTAGATAGAAACCCCTTACCCAGGTGGAATTTAGTCCCAACTCGGGGGTGAACCACTGCTGAGAGTTATGAGCAGTGTGTTCCAAGGCTAGGAGGAACGTGGAAGGTTTGCATGCAGTTGGTGTTTATTTCTTGAGATAAGTGTCATTCATGTGCTTATTTCAATTACTGTGTGTGATTATGAGTTTTATGTCATGGAATCTCTATTGTTAAATTCTATGTATGAATTGTTATCATTGCATGCATGTTGTTATTATTTCCACTTAACTCTATTCATATGAAGAATTTAATATTTAATTTAATGGTATCAAAATTGTAATCCTGTGTGGCATGGCCAGCTCGGGGCTGGGAATGTTACAAGAGAAATTTTGTTGAGTTGTTGATAATGGGAAGGTTACAAATTGGTATCAAAGATGATAAAGAGAGAATTTTGCATGATGTGGCCTAGCCTCAGTGGCTGGGTACGTTACAAATTGGTATCAGAGCCCCAACTTTCAACACTGAGCCTGCATGGGCCATTTAGCAAAGCATAGAAGTGAAATTACATAGTTTGCAAGAGAATTGTTTGAACATAATGTAAGGAAGAGTTCATTTGCAAATTGTTTGAAAAAATGTTTACGGTGTTTCCGTGGTGAAATTGGGAACAACTAGGTGAAATTGGGTTGAAGCCCCAATTTTTGTTGTGAAAGTTCATGGGGAAGTTGGGAAGTTTGGTCCAAGGATGAGTTTTTATTGATTTTAATCTTTGTCTGAGCAAATTCAGACATGTCATTGGTCGAATTTGAAGTCAACATAAGACTCTAACTAACTGAGTGAAATTAGTTAAATAAGCTTCCCAATTCATGAAGGAATTGAAGAAACATTTGTGCCAGAAATGTCAACTGATTGTGCACACAAGCAATTGGTGGCTCTAGAGGTTGAATTTGTGTTTAGAGGAGTGCAATTGAATAAATTTAATGGTTGTAAAGCGGCCATGGTGAAATTAGATGAAATTGGGCAAAAGCCCCAATTTCCTGCAACTAAATAATGGCAAATTTGAAGTGAAAGAGTCGAATTTGAAAAGTAGTGAACAAATGTTTATGTACAAAGTTTGATTTGGGTTGTATTGAGCTTAGTCACAGAGCTCTAATGGTAGCCCAAGAAGAAATTTTATTTTTTTGGGGCGAATTTGAGCATTTATGGAATTTTTGGAAAAAATTCAGTATTTTTCCATATGTTGACGTCAACATTGATCCAGATGGATGTCGGTGGCCTCCCACCTATTCCAACTAGTTCATTTTAGAATTTTTCCAGTTTGGCATTTTTTTCCTAGTTTTCGGGTCCCTGACTTCCGGGGTCGTTTTGAGGCCCTAAACATCGTTTTTAGGGCTCACCATAGTCAAACTACAAATAGAGTTAGATTCTGATGAAAAAATGTGAAGTCCTCGGATATACCTTTCCAATGGGCTATCATGCATCTAAAATGGCGATCATATGCAAAATTTACGACCCCGGGAAGTTGATATACTGACTTACCCCAATAGGGCCCACGTGACTTTTGGCGCTTCATCTCCTAGGGTTAGGTTTTTAGATGTGTAGGGTTTGGGCATTCATGATTATTGTATAAAGTCCCTTAGAGCCTCATTGTAATCATCTTCTTGTGAATGAGCGCAACTGTCACATCTCTTCACAGAGATAAGTCACCACCATTCTAGCAAGCTTATTTTCCTCTGCATTTTACAGTTTCAGCTTATTTTCTTATTGAATAAAAACTGGTTTTACTATATCTTTGTTATTTTGTGTTAAGCATCTTTAATAATCTGTATTCGTTTCATTCTACTCACCAAATCCACTGCTTTCCACCCCCAGACAGATGGACAAACTGAAGTCATCAATTGGATGATCGTGCATATCCTGCACATGTACAATTCCAAGTACCCCTACACATGGAATGAGAGTATTCCCTATGTTTAGCATAGCTACAACTAAGCCCTACATAGCTCAATTGGCCACAACCCCTTTCAGGTGGGGTTGGGATTCCAACCATTGGGTCCCATGGATGTCGCACTACCCCTTGCAGCCACCTCGGTCGACTCATCCCCTGCTCCAACGGAAGCTGGAAAATCCACCCGGTTCATTGAGCGGATCTAGCACATCTTCCAACAAGTTAAAGATATTTTACAAAAATCCAATGCCAAGTACAAGCAGCGCTATGATCAACATCGGGTGCCACATAATTTTCAAGTGGGAGATAAAGTTTGGTTTCACTTGCAGAAAGAACGCCTTACAGGGCCCCATCAGAAGCTTCACCCACTCCATTATGGACCTTATACCATCACAAAAGTTGTGGATGACAATGCTTTTGAACTCAACATTCCCCCTTTCCTTGGCCTACACCCAGTGTTCAACGTGGCTCTCCTTCGGCCATATTTCCCACCATTATTGGGCACCTCAGAGGTAGTAGAACAGTTGACACCAAAATAGCTCAATCATGATTGCATGCAACATGCATCCAGTGATCAGATTGTGGAAACACAGGTCAAGGGAACCCGACAACAAAGGATCCATCTTTATTGAGTTGTCAAAGCAAAGCAGCTCCTACACCAAGGCAAGTGGCTCACCAGGGGCCAAATTCAGTAAAAATTTCCTCATCTAATGGGGGAACTCAATGTAATGGATACCATTGCTTCCTAAGGAGGGATGATTGATCCATATGGATTTTGGTGGCCTCCCACCTATTCCAACTGGTTCATTTTCGTAGTTTTTTCCTAGTTTTTGGGTCCCTGACTTCTCAGGTTGTTTTGAGGCCCTAAACAATGTGTTTAGGGATCACCATAGTAAAATTGTAGATGGATTCAAAACCTAATGGAAAAATGTGTGGTCCTTGGATATACCTTTCCAACGGGCTATCATACGCCTAAAATGGAGATCGTATGCAAAGTTACGACCCCGGGAAGTTGATGTACTAACTTACCCCAACAGGGCCCATGTGACTTTTGGCGCTTCATCTCCTAGGGTTAGGTTTTTGGATGTCTAGGGTTTTGGAATTCATGATTATTGTAAAAATTACCTCAAAGCCTCATTGTAATCATATTCTTTCGAATGAGCATAGTCGTCACATCTCTTCTCATAGATAAGTCGCCACCATTCTAGCAAGCTTATTTTCCATTGCATTTTACAGTTTCAACTTATTTCCTTATTGAATAAAAACCAGTTTTACTAAATCTATGTTATTCTATGTTAAGAATTTTTAATAATCTATATTCATTTAGTTTTTCTCATAAAATCTGGATCAAGCATGATGTGGGGGCCACGTGTCAGTTGACGTGGCGGCAGGTGACATGTACTTCCATGGTGGTAGGTACATGGAGGCAAGGAGGTAGAAATGGTTAAGTATGGAGGCTCTTTGGACGGACTTATGAAAGGGAGAGTTATGCTTCCATGATTCCACGAGTCTGTGAGTCCATGAGTCCGCATAGATGAAAATAATCTAAGTGTTGGAATTATGCCTCCATGAGTCCGCGAGTCTGTGAGTCAGTGAGTCCGCGAGTCAAAAAATGTGAAAGTGGTTAAGTATGGAGACTCTTTAGATGGACTTATAAAAGGGAGAGTTATGCTTCCATGATTCTGCAAGTCTATATAGATGAAAATAATCTAAGTGTTGGAATTATGCTTTCGTGAATCCATGATTCCGCGAGTCTATGAGTCCACAAGACCGAAAAGATGAAAATGGTTAAGTATGGAGACTTTTTGGATGGATTTATGAAAGGGAGAGTTATTCCTCCATGAGTCTGCGAGGTTGTCAGTCTGTGATTCCGCATAGATGAAAATAATCTAAGTGTTGGAATTATTCTTTCGTGATTCCACGAGTCTAGGAGTCTGTCAGTTTGTGAGTCTGAAAAGATGAAAATGGTTAAGTATGGAGACTCTTTGAATGGAATTATGAAAGGGAGAGTTATGCTTCCACGAATCTGTGAGTCCGCATAGATGAAAATAATCTAAGTGTTAGAATTATGCTTTCGTGAGTCCGTGAATCCGAAAAGTTGAAAATGGTTAAGTATGGAGACTCTCTGGACGAACTTATGAAAGGTAGAGTTATGCTTCCATGAGTTAGCGAGTCCGTGAATCCATATAGGTGAAAATAATATAAGAGTTAGAATTATGCTTTCATGATTTCGCGAGTCTGCAAACATGAAAATGGTTAAGTATGGAGACTCTTTGGACAGACTTATGAAAGGAAAAGTTACGCCTTCGTGAGTTCGTGAGTTTGCAAAGATGAAAATGGTTAAGTATGGGGACTCTTCGGATGAACTTGTGAAAGAAAGAGTTATGCATTCATGAGTTTGTGAGTCTGCATAGATGAAAATAATCTAAGTGTTGAGACTTTTTGGGCAGACTCATGAAAAAAATAATTATGATAAATTATTGGAACAAAATTGTACATAATTTCATGGATATTGTTAAATTATTTTAGCCTAATAAATTTTGTTGACTACACATTTTGCAGAGTTAACAACA
This sequence comes from Picea mariana, assembly GCA_032191745.1. NCBI lineage: Eukaryota > Viridiplantae > Streptophyta > Pinopsida > Pinales > Pinaceae > Picea > Picea mariana. Next base: position 154,210 of record JASDQU010106588.1, on the reverse strand, counting down.
TTTATATCATAACAGGATCACCACAAAGTTCAAAAGCATGGAAGATTCACATGGGGCTTACAACCATGAAGATGGGATCAAAGGGATGTATGTTAATATGGGTAATGAAGGTACAAATTCAAATGGACATGGAGAAGGTAAAAAAGAAAGCATGAACTTAGTAGAGACTATAAATTTTGCAAAAGGATGTCCAGAGTTATAAATTTGATAATGAGAGGCTTATGAAAGCCAAGGAGCAATAGGAAGACTTCAATGTCAAGTTAATGCAGAGCTTGGACAGAATAGAGAAAAAGAAGGGTAAGGAGACTAAGTCAAGCAGATCAGGGAGTCACAGGTCTCATGATGAGAGGAGAATAATAAGAAGTGTTAGCAGGCATCACCATCATTCCCCAAGGAATCCAACTAAGAGAGCACACAGAAGTTCAAGTCCATCCCCTATCAGGAAGCATAAGAAAAGGTTTGGGGTGGATGAGCTACAGGGGGGAATGAACAAAATTAATCCTCCTACATTAGATGGTGATCACAAGAAGGATGAGGATGTAGAGACATGGTTTCTAGGCCCGAGGAAGTATTTTCAATTGCATAATTACTCTTCACAAGCAGAAGGAAGAATTGTCATCTATAATCTCAAAGAAAAAACGTCAATGTGGTGGGATCAATTTGTGTAGGTACAACACATTGATGAAAAGAAGGTCACTTTGAGGGAATTCGAGAGGTATTTCCAAAAGAAATACTTGACTAAGTGATACTATGATAAGAAATTGAAGGATTTCTTTGAACTCAAGCTTGGGAATATGACCATTGATGAATATGAAAGGAGGTTTTTAGAGTTGTTGAAGTATGTTTATTTCATCAAGGATGAGCAAGTTAAGATTCAAAGGTATTTGAGTGGACTACCATCAACTATCAGCGATATGATATAGTATGATGATCCCAAGACACTAGAGTAAACTATAAGAAGGGCCAAATCGCTTTATGATCAACATAAAGGAGGAGAAACTTACTAGAAATCTTGGGAAGATAAGAAGAAATGCAAGATGGAAAAGAGGAAGAAGGGAACCAAGCCACCCTTCTTCAGAAATAATTCTCAGGGACAACTAGCTTATAAAGAACCCAGAATGACTGAAATATTGGGGCAAAGACCAAGGCAACCACCTATCCAATGTTGGGGTTGTAAGGGAGATCATATGTACCAAGATTGCCCTCATAGAGGTGAAAAAGTGAGGACTGTTCACAATGTAAATCAAGTTGATAAATTGGAGGACATGGGAAGAAATGTACCTAGGATCTACGTAGCCTTGGATAACAAGCAATCTGAGTTTTAGTCACACATGATTGAAGTGGAAGGTAAAATCAACAACCAAACCATTGCTATTTTAATTGATTCAGGAGCTAGTCATGGTTATCCAAATCCTAATATGGTGGAAAGATTTCATTTGTCAAAAAGCAAGCATGGAACACCTTGGTTGGTGCGGTTGGCTACAGGAGCTAAAAGAAAATTTAATGCAATGGTTAAGGCATGTCTAATGGACATGAATGGATTGAGCACCAGGGCAGATTTGAACATCATACCTTTAGGTTCCTATGACTTCCTAATTGATATGGATTGGTGGGAACAACATCATGTTGTCCTAGACTGTTATAATAAGGCATTTACTTGCTTGGATGATAAAGGGAATTTAAGAATAGTATAGGGAATTCCCAGGGAAGTAGCTGTCAGAGAAATTTCATCCTTGCAATTGAAGAAGAGTTACAGGAAAGGGTGTCAAATATTTGCAGCACATATGGAAGAGACACCTAAAGAGAATGTGTCAAACTTTGAATATTATGCAGTTCTAAAAGAGTTTGAAGATGTATTTAAGGAAATACCAATATTGCCACCCAAGAGAGAGATTGACTTCTCCATCGATCTAATGCCTGGAGCAGCTCAAGTATCTAAGAGCCCTTACAGGATGAGTACACCAGAACTGAAGGAATTACAAATGCAACTTGAAGAGCTTATGAAAAAGGGGTATATATGCCTAAGTGTGTCACCTTGGAGCGCCCCAGTATTATTTGTGAAGAAAAAATATGGAACATTGAGACTTTTCATTGACTTCAGGCAGTTGAACAAGGTAATTGTGAAGAACAAGTACCCTTTGCCAAGGATAGATGACATCTTTGATCAACTTAAATATGCAAAAACATTCTCCAAGATTGATCTCAGGTCAGACTATCATCGGGTAAGAATTATAGAAGAAGAAATCAATAAGACTTCCTTCAAAACAAGGTATGGCCATTATGAGTTCACAGTGGTACCATTTGGTTTATCAAATGCACCAACTATCTTCATGTGTTTAATGAATGGCATTTTCAGGGATTACTTAGATAAGTTTGTCATTGTCTTCTTGGATGACATTCTTATATATTATAAGTCTGAAGAAGATCATGCACATCACTTGAGTACAGTATTACAGGCATTGAGGGAGCATCAGTTGTATTCCAAATTGAGCAAGTGCTCGTTCTATTAGAAGCAAATTCATTATTTGGGATATATCATTTCAGAGGAAGGGATAAAAATGGATCCAGAAAAGATAAGGGCCATTGAAGGATATCCAAAACTAAGGAATGTCTCAGAGGTGAGGTCATTCATGGGCCTTGTAGGATACTATAGGGGATTTATTGAAGGATTCTCAAAGATTTCACACCCAAATACTTCCTTGCAAAAGAAAGGTGTGAAGTTTGAGTGGACGTTGGCTTGTGAAAGGAGTTTCTAGCACTTGAAGCATTTATTAACAAGTGCTCTAATACTAAGGATTGTTGATCCAAATGAAGACTTCATTATATGTATTAATGCTTGTAAAGAATGGCTTGGGGGAATTCTTAGTCAGAATGGGTATGTGGTGTGTTGTGAATCAAGGAAATTAAAGGAGCATGAAAGGCATTATGCTACTCATGATTTGGAATTGGCAGCTATAGTGCATGCCTTTAGGATGTGAAGGCACTACCTCATGGGGAAAAGATTTTAGTTGAGAACATACCATAGTGGTCTGAAATATTTATTTGGAAAACCAACTCTAAATGTCAAGAAAAGCAGGTGGTTAGAATTTCTCATTGAATACGACTTTGATATAAAGCATATCAAGGGAAAAGAGAACAAGGTGGCTGATGCACTCAACAGAAGGGTGCATGAGATGCATGCTACAACCATTATCATGTACCAATAAGATTTGAAAGACAAAATTTTAGAGGCTGCAAAATCATATTTGCAGTACATGGAAATAAGGACAAAATTACAACAAGGTATTTTGCAGTAGAAAAGTGAAGAATACAAGTTGGAAAAGGGTGACATTCTCATGTATAGGGGTAGAATTTATGTGCCAAATTCTCAGGAATTGAAAAATCTGATTTAAAAGAAATGCATAATGTGCATTATGTTGGACACCTGGGTTACCAGAAAACTATTGTAGTTGTCAAGAGCCAATATTAATGGTCAGGATGAAGAAAGATGTTGCGAATTTTATTTCCAAGTGTTTAGAATGTCAAAAAGTCAAGGCTGAGCACATACACCCAATTGGTCTACTACAATGAGTGAAAATGAGAAGTTGTAACAATGTATTTCATCACCAAGCTACCCAGAACAACCAAGCAACATGATTTCATCATGGTCGTGGTGGACAAGCTTACTAAAGCCGCCCACTTTATTCCARTAAATCTCACTCACTAGGCAATCAACATTGCTAATATTTATATATGAGGGAAATTGCTAGACTGCATGGTATACCCAAAACAATTGTGTCTGACAGAGATCCAAAATTTACATCAATTTTTTGGAAAAGACTATTCAAAGGATTTGGGACCAATCTGAACTTTAGCACAACCTATCACCCAGAATCGGATTGAAAAATAGAGAGAGTGAATCAAATGATTGAAGATATGTTAAGGATGTATGTGATGGATAAACCATCCAAATGGGAGGATTACTTCATTTGGTGGAATTCGCTTATAACAATGGGTATCAAGCATCCCTAAAGATGAGCCCATTTGAAGCTTTGTATGACAGAAAGTGCAACACACCAGTAAGTTGGGACAACCCCGCGAATAGAATAATGGTTGGGTTGGAACTACTCAAGGAAATGGAAGAGTAGATGATGAAAATAAAACATAATTTAAAGGCTTCCCAAGACCGACAGAAAAGATATGCTCATAAGGGAAGAACCCACAACGAATTTAACGTGGGTGACCATGTTTTTTTAAAAGTAAAGGCCAAGAGAAGTTCTCTAAGGTTGGGAAATTGTTCAAAGCTAGCAGCTTGTTATTGTGGGCCATTTGAAATCTTAGAAAGGATTGGGCCTGTAGCATACATGCTTGCCTTATTTGCATCAATGTGTATTCATAATGTATTCCATGTTTCATTGCTTAAAAAGTATGTATCTGATGTTAATCATGTCATTGATTGGAATGTGATTTAGGTGGAGCAATAAGGCGACTTTCAAGTGCATCTGCTATGCATATTGGACCGGAAGATCAAGCAGCTCTGGAATCAAGCCGTAGGGCTAGTAAAGTTCCAATGGACTTGGTACGATCCTGAGGATGCAACTTGGGAGCATGAAGACACTATGAGGACAGAGTACTCACGTATTTTTCAAAACTATTAAAGCTTTGATTATATATGTGTATGTGATGCATTGAGGACAATGCATAAATAAGGGGGAGGGGAATGTAATACCCCTACGCCGAACCACAAATGTACATACAAATGTAAATGAACATATAGGCCAGTGAGCCAGGATATTTTGGGCCAGAAGTGCATGTGTTGTAGTACCCAAGTCGATCCCCAGTTGTAAATGTAGAAATGTTTTATAGGCTGGTGAGCCAGATTATTATAGGCCAGAAGGCTTATGTGATTATTAGGCCGAAGAGCCTGGATGCTAAAGGTCAGTGAACCTATTATTATAATATGTAAACACTCATATCATTAATAAAGCACATCACTGCTACAGAACGACCACAAATGAGTATGGGGGGATAAACTCCACTAGAAAGGAAAAGGGGGCTAAGATTATAGGAAGGGGATAAGCTAGGGGGCTTAATCCCAATGGAATATTATATTAGTATATTCCTTAAAACTAAAGTAATGGATATGAATATATCCTAAGTTTCTAAAGAAGGGACAAGGGATTCCCTTGGGTGCTATGTGTCTTAAAGGACACAAGTATATATATATTTGGGGATATAGTGAAAAGGGGAGATTATTCCTGCATGGAGGTAGATATGAATCGTACCCAACGGTACTAGACTGCAATGGGAATCTGGACCTATATTGGTTAGCTCAAGAGTTGAATTGAAGAAGCGGGTTGTCAGGCCGGTAGGATTGAAGAAGCAAGTTGTCAGGCCTATGAGCATTCTCTCCAGGTGAGAGAACTACTAGGAATTGATTTCCCAAGGTGACAAACTACAGTTACATGGCTCTGAGACTTCATGTTCATCCTATTGTTGAATCCTCATAAGGGAAGTGGGGCAGTCAAAGGACTGTTGAGCAGAGAAGGGGCACACTTCTTGGGGTGGGACATGCATGTGGGGAATGAGAGATTGTAGGTTGTTAGTTTGAGTTGGCACATGTGTCTAAGTTTGTATGTTGTTAAAGAGACCTTAGCCTGGTTAGAAACCCTTTACCTAGGTGGAATTTAGTCCCAACTCGGGGGTGAACCACTA
>JASDQU010106588.1:102637-142190 GCA_032191745.1 Picea mariana | reverse complement strand
CCTGCTGGCTATAGGCCTTGGCCCCATAAGACCGTCAACACATGACCTCGGTCAAACCTCTCATCGGGGTTTCGGCGTTTTCGATGTCACCATGCACATGCCTCCGGGATTCCCGATCCCCGATTTCCCGATGTGTTTCAGCCCCCCTGGATGACCCTGGTTCACGTGACCGTTACCTGTAACCGCATCCTTATCTCTGATAGTTGGCATCCACTAATCCTCTATTCTCCTTCGCTGCTGTGCTGACAGTTGTACCTCACTCATCGGGATTTCGCGGATCGCGATTTCAAAATGCACAAAACCTTTGTGCCCGGGATCTCCGATATCCCGATTTCCGATTAGCCGATGGTGCCTTGATCTTTGACACTTGTCCCTCAGATGGACGGTCCACGTGGTTTGACACGTGTTAGATCCTGCCACGTGTCACTCTGATTCGTGACTTTCATGTGCTTGAAGTGTTGAATCTGCCTGACACCTGTCATTCCCTGGTTGTGCCACGTGTCCCTTTGCTGACATGGTCTGCTTTCGTGAGTTGAATCAACGGTTCAGATGCAATCTTGGCTCAACGGCTGCGATTACATCGCGAAATCGCATATCGCGATTTCGGGGTTTTCATTGTCATTGTTCACGAGACTCGTGAAACTCCGATTCCCGATTCTCCGATGAAGCCTCCTGTCTACACGTGGATGGTCACGATCTCTGCTTGAATTAATGGCTGTGATCAAATCGCGAAATCGCATATCGCGATTTCGGGGTTTTCGATGTCAATTGAACTGGACATTTTAACCCCCTCGCAGCTTCTGTAGATCTGATCACTGTCGGGTGTCTGCTTCCAATCTGACGGCTCAGATCACTTCTTCTACATGCCAACACCTGCGCTTAACATCTGTGCAGCTTCTCCCGATCCAACAGCTGTCGGGATTTCCAAGTGAGATCCGACGACTCTCAGTCTCTTTCCTGTGCTCCTTGCACGTATAAGAGCATTATGCCTCCTGAGATTTGTCTTTTGCTTGCATGTCATCCTGTAAAACATGCCAACAATCCTTTGTACATTCTTCCTGTATACATGCCATCTTCATTGCTGTACTTGCCATCAATGACAAGCATATGCTACCTGTTAAACATTTCCAACAAATAGAGTTAGATTCTGACAAAACAATGTGAAGTCCTCGAATATGCCTTTCCAATGGGCTATCGTGCACCTAAAATGGTGATCGTATGCAAAATTTACGACCCCAGGAAGTTGATATACTGACTTACCCCAATAGGGCCCACGTGACTTTTGGCGCTTCATCTCCTAGGGTTAGGTTTTTGGATGTCTAGGGTTTGGGCATTCATGATTATTGTATAAAGTCCCTCGGAGCCTCATGGTAATCATCTTCTTGCGAATGAGCGCAGCCGTCACATCTCTTCGCAAAGATAAGTCGCCACCATTCTAGCAAGCTTATTTTTCGCTGCATTTTACAGTTTCAACTTGTTTTCTTATTGAATAAAAATCGGTTTTACTATATCTATGTTATTCTATGTTAAGCATCTTTAATAATCTATATTCATTTCGTTCTGCTCACCAAATCCACTACTTTCCACCCCCAGACAGATGGACAAACTGAAGTCGTCAATCGGATGATCGTGCATATCCTACACATGTACAATTCCAAGTGCCCCTGCACATGGAATGAGAATCTTTCCTATGTTTAGCATAGCTACAACCGAGCCCTACATAGCTCAACCGACCACAACCTCTTTCAGGTGAGGTTGGGATTCCAACCATTGGGTCCCATGGATGTCGCACTACCCCTTGCAGCCACCTCGGTTGAATCATCCCCTGCTCCAACAGAAGCTGGAAAATCCACCTGGTTCATTGAGCGGATCTAGCACATCTGCAAACATGTTAAAGATATTTTACAGAAATCCAATGCCAAGTACAAGCAGCGCTATGATCAACATCGGGTGCCACATAAGTTTCAAGTGGGAGATAAAGTTTGGTTGCACTTGCAGAAAGAACGCCTTACAGGGCCCCATCGGAAGCTTCGCCCACTCCATTATGGACCTTATACCATCACAAAATTTGTGGGTGACAATGCTTTTGAACTCAACATTCCCCCTTTCCTTGGGCTACACCCAGTGTTCAACGTGACTCTCCTTCGGCCATATTTCCCACCATTATTGGACACCTCAGAGGTAGTAGAACAGTTGACACCAAAATAACTCAATCATGATTGCATGCAACATGCATCCAGTGATCAGATTGTGGAAACACAGGTCAAGGGCACCCGATAACAAAGGATCCAGCTTTATCGAGTTGTCAAAGCAGGGCAGCTCCTACACCAAGGCAAGTGGCTCACCAAGGGCCAAATTCAATAGAAATTTCCTCATTTAATGGGGGAACTCAACGCAATGGAGACCATTGCTTCCTAAGGAGGGATGATTGATCCATATGGATTTTGGTGGACTCCCACCTATTCCAACTGGTTCATTTTGGTAGTTTTTTCCTAGTTTTTGGGTCCCTGACTTCTCGAGCTGTTTTGAGGCCCTAAACAATGTTTTTAGGGATCACCATAGTCAAAATGTAGATGGGTACAAAGTCTAATGGAAAAATGTGTAGTCCTTGGATATACCTTTCAAACAGGCTATCGTACGCCTAAAACAGAGATCGTATGCAAAAGTTACGACCCCGAGAAGTTGATGTACTAACTTACCCCAACAAGGCCCACGTGACTTTTGGCGCTTCATCTCCTAGGGTTAGGTTTTTGGATGTCTAGGGTTTTGGAATTCATGATTATTGTAAAAAGGCCCTCAGAGCCTCATTGTAATCATCTTATTGCGAATGAGCATAGTCATCACATCTATTCTCATAGATAAGCCACCACCATTCTAGCAAGCTTATTTTCCATTGCATTTTATAGTTTCAGCTTATTTCCTTATTGAATAAAAACTAGTTTTACTAAATCTCTGTTATTATGTGTTAAGCATTTTTAATAATCTATATTCATTTATTTTTTCTCATAAAATCTGGATCAAGCATGATGTGGGGGCCACGTGTCAGTTGACGTGGCGGCAGGTGACATGTACTGTCATGGTGGTAGGTACATGGAGGCAAGGAGGTAGAAATGGTTAAGTATGGAGACTCTTTAGACAGGGTTATGAAAGGGAGAGTTATGCTTCCATGATTCCACAAGTCCGTGAGTCCATGAGTCCACATAGATGAAAATAATCTAAGTGTTGGAATTATGCCTCCATGAGTCTGCGAGTCTGTGAGTCCATGAGTCCGCGAGTCTGAAAATATCAAAACGGTTAAGTATGGAGACTCTTTAGATGGAATTATAAAAGGGAGACTTATGCTTCCATGAGTCTGTGAGTCTTCATAGATGAAAATAATATAAGTGTTGGAATTATGCTTTCGTGAATCCATGATTCTGCGAGTCTATGAGTCCACAAGACTGAAAAGATGAAAATGGTTAAGTATGGAGACTTTTTGGATGGACTTGTGAAAGGGAGAGTTATTCTTCCATGAGTCTGGGAGGCTGTGAGTCTGTGATTCTGCATAGATGGAAATAATCTAAGTGTTGGAATTATTCTTTCGTGATTCCACGAGTCTAGGATTCTGTCAGTTTGTGAGTCCAAAAAGATGAAAATGGTTAAGTATGGAGACTCTTTGGATGAACTTATGAAAGAGAGAGTTATGCTTCCATGAGTCTACATAGATTAAAATAATATAAGTGTCATAATTTTGCTTTCATGAGTCCGCGAGTCTGAAAAGATGAAAATGGTTAAGTATGGAGACTCTTTGGATGGAATTATGAAAGGGAAATTTATGCTTCCACGAATCTGTGAGTCTGCATAGATGAAAATAATCTAAGTGTTCGAATTATTCTTTCATGAGTCCGTGAGTTTGAAAAGATGAAAATGGTTAAGTATGGAGACTCTCTGGACGAACTTATGAAAGGTAGAGTTATGCTTCCATGAGTTCGCGAGTCCGTGAGTCCATATAGATGAAAATAATCTAAGAGTTGGAATTATGCTTTCATGATTCCACGAGTCTGCACACATGAAAATGGTTAAGTATGGAGACTCTTTGGACAGACTTATGAAAGGAAAAGTTATGCCTTCATGAGTTCGTGAGTTCGTGAGTTCGTGAGTTTGCAAAGATGAAAATGGTTAAGTATGGGGACTCTTCGAATGAACTTGTGAAAGAAAGAGTTATGCCTTCATGAGTCTGTGAGTCCACATAGATGAAAATAATCTAAGTGTTGAGACTTTTTGGGCAGACTCGTGAAAAAAAGAATTATGATAAATTATTGGAACAAAATTGTACATAATTTCATGGATCTTGTTAAATTATTTTAGCCTAATAAATTTTGTTGACTACACATTTTGCAGAGTTAACAACATTTATATCATAACAAGATCACCACAAAGTTCAAAAGCATGGAAGATGCACAGGGGGCTTACAACCATGAAGATGGGATCAAAGGGATGTATGTTAATATGGGTAATGAAGGTACAAATTCAAATGGACATGGAGAAGGTAAGGAAGAAAGCATGAACTTAGTAGAGACTATAAAATTTTGCAAAAAGATGTCCAGAGTTATAAATTTGATAATGAGAGGCTTATGAAAGCCAAGGAGTAGCAAGAAGACTTCAATGTCAAGTTAATGCAGAGCTTGGACAGAATAGAGAAAAAGAAGGTAAGGAGACTAAGTCAAGCAGATCAAGGAGTCACGGGTCTCATGATGAGAGGAGAATAATAAGAAGTGTTGGCAGGCATCACCATCATTCCCCAAGGAATCCAACTAAGAGAGCACACAAAAGTTCAAGTCCATCCCCTATCAAGAAGCATAAGAAAAGGTCTGGGGTGGATGAGCTACAGGGGGGAATGAACAAAATTAATCCTCCTACATTAGATGGTGATCACAAGAAGGATGAGGATGCAGAGACATGGTTGCTAGGCCCGAGGAAGTATTTTCAATTGCATAATTACTCTTCACAAGCAGAAGGAAGAATTGTCATCTATAATCTCAAAGGAAAAGCGTCAATGTGGTGGGATCAATTTGTGTAGGTACAACACATTGATGAAAAGAAGGTCACTTTGAGGGAATTCGAGAGGTATTTCCAAAAGAAATACTTGTCTAAGTGATACTATGATAAGAAATCGAAGGATTTCTTTGAACTCAAGCTTGGGAATATGACCATTGATGAATATGAAAGGAGGTTTTTAGAGTTGTTGAAGTATGTTTATTTCATCAAGAATGATAAAGTTAAGATTCAAAGGTATTTGAGTGGGCTACCATCAATTATCAGTGATATGATATAGTATGATGATCCCAAGACACTAGAGTAAACTATAAGAAGGGCCAAATCGCTTTATGATCAACATAAAGGAGGAGCAACTTACTCGAAATCTTGGGAAGATAAGAAGAAATGAAAGATGGAAAAGAGGAAGAAGGGAACCAAGCCACCCTTCTTCATAAATAATTCTCAGGGACAACTAGCTTATAAAGAACCCAGAATGACTGAAATATTGGGGCAAAGACCAAGGCAACCACCTATCCAATGTTGGGGTTGTAAGGGAGATCATATGTATCGATATTTCCCTCATAGAGGTGAAAAAGTGAGGATTGTTCACAATGTACATCAAGTTGATAAATTGGAGGACATGGGAAGAAATGTACCTAGGATCTACGCAACCTTGGATAACAAGCAAGTTGAGTTTCAGTCACACATGATTGAAGTGGAAGGTAAAATCAACAACCAAACCATTGCTATTTTAATTGATTCAGGAGCTAGTCATAATTATCCAGATCCTAATATGGTGGAAAGATTTCAATTGCCAAAAAGCAAGCATGGAACACCTTGGTTGGTGCGGCTAGCTACAGGAGCTAAAAGAAAATTTAATGCGAATGTTAAGGCATGTCTAATGGACATGAATGGATTGAGCACCAGGGCAGATTTGAACATCATACCTTTAGGTTCCTATGACTTCATAATTGGTATGGATTGGTGGGAACAACATCATGTTGTCCTAGACTATTATAATAAGGCATTTACTTGCTTGGATGAGAAATGGAATTTAAGAATAGTATAGGGAATTCCCAGGGAAGTAACTGTCAGAGAAATTTCATCCTTGTAGTTGAAGAAGAGTTACAGGAAAGGGTGTCAAATATTTGCAGCACATATGGAAGAGACACCTAAAGAGAATGTGTCAAACTTTGAATATTATGCAGTTCTAAAAGAGTTTGAAGATGTATTTAAGGAAATACCAATATTTCCACCCAAGAGAGAGATTGACTTCTCCATCAATCTAATTCCTGGAGCAGCTCAAGTATCTAAGACCCCTTACAGGATGAGTACACCAGAACTGAAGGAATTACAAATGCAACTTGAAGAGCTTATGAAGAAGGGGTATATATGCCTAAGTGTGTCACCTTGGGGCACCCCAGTATTATTTGTGAAGAAAAAATATGGAACATTGAGACTTTTCATTGACTTCAGGCAGTTGAACAAGGTAATTGTGAAGAACAAGTACCCTTTGCCAAGGATAGATGACATCTTTCATCAAATTAAATATGCAAAAACATTCTCCAAGATTGATCTCAGGTCAGACTATCATCGGGTAAGAATTATAGAAGAAGACATCAATAAGACTTCCTTCAAAACAAGGTATGGCCATTATGAGTTCACAGTGGTACCATTTGGTTTATCAAATGCACCAACTATCTTCATGTGTTTAATGAATGGCATTTTCAGGGATTACTTAGATAAGTTTGTCATTGTCTTCTTGGATGACATTCTTATATATTCGAAGTCTGAAGAAGATCATGCACATCACTTGAGTACAGTATTACAGGCATTGAGGGAGCATCAATTGTATGCCAAATTGAGCAAGTGCTCGTTCTATTAGAAGCAAATTCATTATTTGGGATATATCATTTCAGAGGAAGGGATAACAATGGATCCAAAAAAGATAAGGGCTATTGAAGGATATCCAAAACCAAGGAATGTCACAGAGGTGAAGTCATTCATGGGCCTTGTAGGATACTATAGGGGATTTATTGAAGGATTCTCAAAGATTTCACACCCAAATACTTCCTTGCAAAAGAAAGGTGTAAAGTTTGAGTGGACATTGGCTTGTGAAAGGAGTTTCTAGCACTTGAAGCATTTATTAACAAGTGCTCCAATACTAAGGATTGTTGATCCAAATGAACACTTCATTATATGTACTAATGCTTGTAAAGAATGGCTTGGGGGAATTGTTAGTCAGAATGTGTATGTGGTGTGTTGTGAATCAAGGAAATTAAAGAAGCATGAAAGGCATTATGCTACTCATGACTTGGAATTGGCAGCTATAGTGCATGCCTTGAGGATGTGGAGGCACTACCTCATGGGGAAAAGATTTGAGTTGAGAACATACCATAGTGGTCTGAAATATTTATTTGGAAAACCAACTCTAAATGCCAGGAAAAGCAGGTGGTTAGAATTTCTCACCGAATACGACTTTGATATAAAGCATATCAAGGGAAAAGAGAACAAGGTGGTTGATGCACTCAACAGAAGGATGCATGAGATGCATGCTACAACCATTAGCATGTACCAATAAGATTTGAAAGACAAAATTTTAGAGGCTGCAAAATCATATTTGCAATACATGGAAATAAGGACAAAATTACAACAAGGTATTTTGTAGCAGAAAAGTGAAGAACACAAGTTGGAAAAGGGTGACATTCTCATGTATAGGGGTAGAATTTATGTGCCAAATTCTCAGGAATTGAAAATCTGATTAAAAAGAAATGCATTATGTGCATTATGTTGGACACCTAGGTTACCAGAAAACTATTGCAGTTGTCAAGAGCCAATATTAATGGTCGGGATGAAAAAAGATGTTGCGAATTTTATTTCCAAGTGTTTAGAATGTCAAAAAGACAAGGCTGAGCACATACACCCAACTGGTCTGCTACAATGAGTGAAAATGGGAAGTTGTAACAATGTATTTCATCACCAAGCTACCCAGAACAACCAAGCAACATGATTTCATCATGGTCGTGGTGGACAAGCTTACTAAAGCCGCCCACTTTATTCCAATAAATCTCACTCACTAGGCAATCAACATTGCTAATATTTATATATGAGGGAAATTGCTAGACTGCATGGTATACCCAAAACAATTGTGTCTAACAGAGATCCAAAATTTACATCAAATTTTTGGAAAAGACTATTCAAAGGATTTGGGACCAATCTGAACTTTCGCACAACCTATCACCCAAAATCGGATCGAAAAATAGAGAGAGTGAATCAAATGATTGAAGATATGTTGAGGATGTATATGATGGATAAACCATCCAAATGGGAGGATTATTTTCATTTGGTGGAATTCACTTATAACAATGGGTATCAAGCATCCCTAAAGATGAGCCCATTTGAAGCTTTGTATGATAGAAAGTGCAACACACCAGTAAGTTGGGACAACCCCGCAGATACAATAATGGTTGGGCCAGAACTACTCAGGGAAATGGAAGAGTAGATGATGAAAATAAAACATAATTTAAAGGCTTCCCAAGATCGACGGAAAAGATATGTTGATAAGGGAAGAACCCACAACGAATTTAACATGGGTGACCATGTGTTTTTAAAAGTAAAGGCCAAGAGAATTTCTCTAAGGTTGGGAAATTGTTCAAAGCTAGCAGCTCGTTATTGTGGGCCATTTGAAATCCTGGAAAGGATTGGGCCTGTAGCATACATGCTTGCCTTATTTGCATCAATGTGTATTCATAATGCATTCCATGTTTCATTGCTTAAAAAGTATGTATCTGATGTCAATCATGTCATTGATTGTAATGTGATTTAGGTGGAGCAATAAGGCGACTTTCAAGTGCATCTGCTATGCATATTGGACCGAAAGATCAAGCAGCTCTAGAATTGAGTCGTAGGGCTAGTAAAGTTCCAATGGACTTGGTACGATCCTGAGGATGCAACTTGGGAGCATGAAGACACTATGAGGACAGAGTACTTGCATATTTTTCAAAACTATTAAAGTTTTGATTATATATGTGTATGTGATGCCTTGAGGACAATGCATAAATAAGGGGGAGAGGAATGTAATACCCCTAGGCCAAGCCCCAAATGTACATACAAATGTAAATGAACATATAGGCCGGTGAGCCAGGATATTTTGGGCCAGAAGTGCATATGTTATAGTACCCAAGTCGATCCCCAGTTGTAAATGTAGAAATGTTTTATAGGATGGTGAGCCAGGTTATTATAGGCCAGAAGGCTTATGTGATTATTAGGCTAGAGAGCCTGGATGCTAAAGTCCAGTGAGCCTATTATTATAATATGTAAACACTCATATCATTAATAAAGCACATCATTGTTGCAGACCAACCACAAATGAGTATGGGGGGCTAAACTCCACTAGAAAGGGAAAGGGGGCTAAGATTCTAGGAAGGGGATAAGCTAGGGGGCTTAATCCCAATGGAATATTATATTAGTATATTCCTTAAAAATAAAGTAATGGATATGAATATATCCTAAGTTTCTAAAGAAGGGACAAGGGATTCCCTTGAGTGCTATGTGTCTTAAAGGACACAAGTATATATATATTTGGGGATATAGTGCAAAGGGGAGATTATTCCTACACAGAGGTAGATATGAATTGTACCCAACGGTACTGGACTGCAATGGGAATCTGGACCTATATTGGTTAGCTCGGGAACTGAATTGAAGAAGCGGGTTGTCAGACTGGTAGGATTGAAGAAGCGGGTTTTCAAGCCTATGAGCATTCTCTCCAGGTGAGAGAACTACTGGGAATTGATTTCCCAAGGTGTCAAACGACAGTTACATGGCTCTGAGACTTCATGTTCGTCATGTTGTTGAATCCTTAGAAGGGAAGTGGGGCAGTCGAAGGACTGTTGAACAGAGAAGGGGCACACTTCTTGGGGTGGGACATGCATGTGGGGAATGAGAGATTGTAGGTTGTTAGTTTGAGTTGGCACATGTGTCTAAGTTTGTATGTTGTTAAAGAGACCTTAGCCTGGTTAGAAACCCTTTACCTAGGTGGAATTTAGTCCCAACTCGGGGGTGAACCACTACTGAGAGTTATGAGCAGTGTGTTCTAAGGCTAGGAAGAACATGGAAGGTATGCATGCAGTTGGTGTTTATTTCCTGAGATAAGTGTCATTCATGTGTTTATTTCAATTATTGTGTGTGTGTGATTATGATTTTTTTGTCATGGAATCTTTGTTGTTAAATACTATATATGAATTGTTATTGTTGCATGCATTTTGTTATTATTTATGCTTAACTATATTCATATGCAGAATTTATTATTTTATTTAATGGTATCATAATTGTAATCATGTGCGGTGTGGCCAACTCGGGGCTAAGAATGTTACAAGAGAAATTTTGTTGAGTTGTTGATAATGGGGAGGTTACAAACTGGTATCAAAGTTGATAATGAGAGAATTTTGTGTGGCGTGGCCCAACCTCGGTGGTTGGGTACTTTACAATAAGGCACACAACCAAGAAGGCATAGTGAGGAGAGAAAAATCAACACCAAAGTTCTGAGGTAGATTCAGACAAGGAGGGGCGACCTCCCTCAAGGAGCCAAGACACTCCACATGGGAGAACCTGTGCTTCCTTGAGGTGATTTTGTAGTTAGAGTTGGGGCGACCTTCTTTGGGTTGAGTCCAGCAACAAACAAGGCGACTTTAGAGTTTGGGAAAGTCTTGTAGTAGGTTTAGGTTAGGCATGCTATGAGACAGGACCAAATGTATGTGTGAAGTCTTGCGATAGAGAAGAGACGGTGATTTTGTGGTGGAAAAATGTCTGGGGCGCACTGTAGGAGCTATGAAAGTTGTTTCAATCAATGAGTCTTGGGGTGAAGAATCTATGTATGAGTGTCTTGGTGAGGTGAGGCGAGTCATGCAACTCTGCCCAAGTTGTAAATCGAGCCAATACTACTCATATTGTAACTATTTTGCAATAATAAGACTTACCTGAGTGTTAGACACGTCTTGTGTCACCCGCACTATATTTGTATGTCTCTTGTTTGTTTCACAAGTATTCTCTTTTGTTTCGCATGTTCATGGATGTATGCTTAAATGACTAAGTGTTAAATTGTTAACAAATCATCTAAATATATAAATGAGTTGCACTGGAGTAGGAGTGTGAATTTCCTGTAGCTTAGAACGAAGTATGGGTATGCTTTAGGTGAAGAGGTGTAGTCTAGATGAAGTATTATTGGTGTTGCCAAGAAGCCAAGTGAGAACTGTCGCAGTGTCACATGTCCTCAACGGGTGCATGATTGTAAGGTTTGGGCAAGCATTCTCTGGGGATGTGATAGATCCCAATTTAAAAATATTTGCCACAATACAGACCTTCCTAACCTCCTAAGTCATCAAAACTATAGTGATCTTGGAACACTTCTCTCAGTGCTTTTTTAGCATAGAAACACAATTTTAAAGAAATTGAAGTAGTCTCATACTTTCTTAAGGTTTGATAAACAAATTGATCTTAGTAAACAATATTCATCATCATCATATTATACATTGAGTAAATTTATGTTTATTATTTTAAATAAAATAATTTTTATTTTTAATTAATTATAATTTAAAAAATAAATCATATTTAGTAAATTTATGTTTATTATTTTATATAAAATTATTTTTATTTTTAATTAATTATAATTTAAAAAATAAATCACATTTCAATGTAATGTAATAATGTATAGATGTATAAGATTAGATTGTATTAGGACCGTCGCCGTGCGCGCTGTAACTCTGTAGCTCTATTGCTAGGGTTGTCGCAGCCATGGAGGAGCAGGGATCGCCTAGGGCCTCCTCTCCTCCCCAACCTCCACCGCCCCCTCCAATCGACGCTGCCTTCTGCTCGCTGATCAATTCCTTGACCAAAAAGAAAAAGGTGGAAAGTTTGAAGTTTGTTAAAAGAGTGAAAGAAATGTCAGAGGTCTCCCTCCCACCGGACGTGCCCATACAAGTCGCCTTGTCATTGACTGAGCGCGCACTCGTTGGCAGTTCACCGGCTGTGGTCGTCCCCCAAAGCCACTGAAACCTAGGTCATAAGAAATTGGAAGTTGTTGATCAAGCAGAATGTCACCTCTCATTTCCTGGGCAGAGGTTATTTTCTCTTTGAATTCACCTCCAGAGATGACAAGGATTTGATCTTCAGGAATGGCCCATACTTTATGGGACCTCAAAGATTGTATCTGAATAAATGGACTCCATATTTCGACCCAGAAGAGGACGTTCCCTCAGTAGTTCTAGTGTGGGTCGAAATGCCTAATCTCCCAATTCACTGCTGAAATTGGGACTCATTGAAACATATAGGAGATGCGCTGGGCAAATTCATTGACAGGGCACATAATAAACATCAATATGACTACGCCCGAATATGTGTAGAGGTGGATCTTGAGGTAGGGCTCCTAGAGGCTATCAAAATCAAGGTTGGAAGTTGGTCTCATATATAGAAACTGGATTATGAACAACTTTCGTTCAAGTGTCGGGGGTGTCATGAATATGGGCATTTTGCCAGAAATTGCCCAAAAATTAGTGAGGAAGATAAGGGAAAAGAGGAAGGATGGAAGCAGGTTAAGAGATCCAAAGCTAACCCAAAGATGTCAAATACGGCAGGGCACGAGAAGAGTAAAGGAAATCAGGCCAAAGAAAACAATGCACCCTAGAAAAACCTTCAGTCAAAAGAGTCAGGAAACATGTTTGAAACCCTTGGCCTAGCTTCTCAAGAACTCCCTGAAGGGGAGCCGCCTCAGAAGGAGCAGATGGAGATTGCAAGAACTCAAGATAAGGAGGATGTTGAGGACGTAGTGATAAAGGAAGCAAAGCATGAGGAAAGAGAACCAGAAAGATCCAAAGACAAGGGCACGGCCAACGATGTGGGAAGCCAAGGCTCAGAAGAATCTGAAGAGGAAGGAGAGATAGGAGACTCTCTATCCACGGTCCGAAGATCGACAAGGGGAAGGATGTCATCCAGGGAGAAGAGAGAAAAAGAAACATACAAATATAAAGTGCAGGGAAGTCAGCCAACCTTGGAAAAAAATTTGGCCAAAACCCCAAAGATGGCAAGAAATCAGGGACAAGGCTCCAAGAGAGGCCCACACTCTCACAAAAATAAATAATAAAAGTGATCTCCTGGAACTGCAGAGGTTTGGGAAGCAAGACGAAAGAAGAAGCCATGAGGGCCCTAATCAAGACAGAAAACCCAAACATAATGCTAGTCTAGGAGACAAAACTGGAGGAAAATCTTTTCCTCCAAAGCAACAAAAGATATTGGAAAAAAGGCGGGATAAATGCTATTTCAGCCAGAGGATCCTCGGGAGGTCTTGGCACTCTTTGGAACAACTCCAAATATAAGATGGTAGCTGGAAAAAAAAAATGTACACTGGTTGCTCACAAAATTTCAACACCAAGACTCGATGGAGGTTTTCAACCTCTTCAACGTTTATGTTATGGTAAATGCAGGGGAAAAGAAATTTTGTTGGGACTCTCTCAGAGACCTAGCGAACGAGGGAGTACTGGAAAACATTATAATTGCAAGGGACCTGAACATCTCCCTCAGTCAGAGTGAAAAGCATGGGGGTTGTATTGTAAGAGATCTGGCTCGAGAGTGGGTGGAGGACCTCATCCAAGACTGGGATATGCTCGACATCAAGCCTTCTCGAGGTAAGTACACTTGGTCAAATAAGCGAGTAGGCCCTGGGCATATCGCTGCCAAGTTAGATAGGTTTCTTCTCCAAAGTTCCTACCTTCTTCTTGGTATTGATGTGAAAATGAAGATAATGCTTGGTCTCACTCCACAAGGGAATTTAGGCCCTATTCCCTTTAGATTTAGTCCTCTCTGGATAAGTCAAAAGGATTTTTTAAAGAAGGTTGAAGAAATATGGAGGATGTCGGTCACGTGATCCCCATTCTATGTATGGGAGGAAAAGTTAAGAAGAGTGAATTCAGCCTTGAAAAGCTGGGCTAAAACCATCCCTAGTCCTGAGGGTGAAAGAAAACAAATCCAAGCAGATCTTGAGACTCATCAAGTCATCATGGAAGAGGTTGAAATCTCGAGTGCTATATTAAAAACGGAGAAAGAGCTGCAACAAAAGCTTCAGAATGCTTGCAGACAGGAGGAGGAATACTGGAGGCAAAAGTCTAGAAGCCTGTGGTTGAAATCTGGAGACAGAAACACCTCCTATTTCCATAAGCAAGCTCAAGCTAGGAGAGGTTACAATTCCATCTCAGAAATTAAGGATGGCCCTCAAACATATGGCGATTTTCCAAGCATTAAAAAGGTTGCCTTCAATCATTTCAAAATCCTCTTTAATGAAGTAGAGGTGCAGGGACGCAGTGATAAGATTCTAAATGAGATACCTCCTAAAATCACAACTAGAATGAATCAGAAGCTAGAGGCTAAGGTCACTAGGAAAGAGATAAAGGACGCCTTGTTTTCCGACCCAGATGGGTTCACGACAAATTTCATCCAATATTGCTGGCAGATTGTGAAAAAAGACTTACATAAAATGATTCTAAAATCCCAAGACTGTAAGAAAATTGGGGGCAGTACAAATTCCACGTTCCTCGCCCTCATTCCAAAAGAAAAGGGTGCACATTCCTTCAACAGGTTCTGCCCCATTTCTTTGTGCAACATTGGATACAAGATCATATCAAAAGTGATTGCCAGCATATTGAAAGGGCTTCTTTCAGACCTCATACCAGAGAATCAAGGGGGCTTCGTTCAAGGAAGGCAAATCGTAGACAACATAATCTTAGTTCAAGAAGCGCTTCACTCAAGTATGAAGAGAAGAGAAAAAGGTATGATAGTTAAACTCAACTTTGCAAATGCGTTTGACAGGGTCAGGCACTCTTTTATGTTCAAAGTTTTGCGAAAATTTGGTTTTGGGCGTGGCTTTATTAATTGGATCAAAGCATGTATATCTGAGCCCTGGATCGCTCCACTGGTGAATGGGAGAGCAACGGAATTCTTTAAAGCCACACGTGGGCTAAGGCAAGGATGCCCACTTTCCCCTCTACTCTTTGTTCTCCAAGCCTCTGCCTTAAGCTACACCCTGGAAAAAAGCAGAATTGATCAGGACATTTTAGGCCTCCAAATAGCGAGAGGAGTAAAAGAAATCAATCATGCTTTATTCGCAGACGACTCCCTCCTCCTTGGGGCATCTTCTGTTCATATTGCCAATCAATTCAAGTTGGTGGTGGACGAGTTTTGCGAGGCCCTGGGCAGTAGATTGAATTTAGAAAAATGCCACTTCTATGGCTGGAACGTGACGCAAAACGACCTCAATTCCATTGCCAGATGCTGGGGATTTGGAGGCTCAATGCATTGGACGTCTTTTAAGTACCTTGGGCTGCCTATCTTCCAGAAAAATCCTACAAGTAAGGATTGGACCCCCATCATTGATAAATTTAAAAATAAAATGCAAGCCTGGGGATTTTCTTGGTTGAACATCGCAGGGAAGACAATGCTCATAAAATCGGTTTTAAATAGTCTCCCAATATATCAAGCTTCCCTTATGCTAGCTCCCCTTGGAACGCTCAAGAAGATGGAAGGATGTGTAAGAATTTTCTTCTGAAAAGGAGGTAAACAAAACAGAGACAGACTGCCTCTTGTCAATTGGGACAAAGTCACCAAGCCACTCTTAGAGGGAGGCTTGAACTTCAAAGATATGAGAACGCACAATTTAGCGTTGGGCGCCAAAATTCTCTGGAGGCAGATTGCTCCTAAGGCTGGCTGGGCGCAATGTGCACTCTGGAAGAAATATTTTATGGGTCCAATAAAACGCTGCCTTGACAGACCTGTCAAAGTCACTAATGGATCGCAAATTCACAAATTGTGCATGCAAGCCCATTCGCTCATACAAGACAATTTATACTAGATCCCTGGGAATGGGAAAATTATAAATATTTGGGAAGACCGAATAATGAACGAGGATCCCCTCACAGACGTCCAGGAGCTTCAGGAATTGTGTCTATGGATGAAGAATGCGGGCCTGGTCTCTTTGTGGGATATCTCAGTTTGGAAAGAAAACGTCTGGCTGGAGTAGAGAAAGCCGAATTTGCCAAATAATCCAGAAAACGCTTGGTTGGAATTTTGTGACAAACTTAAAGGGAAGGCTCCAGCGCATGAAAAGAAGAATGATCAGAGAGGATGGGGGCCGAATTCCAGTGTTTACTCTATGGCACACGGTTATAATTTCCTACGAGCAATTCCATATGCTCCCCCATGCCCATCGCTATGGAAAGGTCTCTGGAAACAAAAATGCATCCCCAAAATTGATCAGTTTAATTGGTTGTTATGTCACAATCGTGTGCTTACAGCAGACAACCTAGCAAAGAAAGGCTTCCACAACCCCTCTAGATGTTCCCTGTGTCTGGAAAATGAAGAAAACGCCAATCACATCATGTTGGAATGTAGATACCCTTTAGAAGTTTGGGGTGAAGTGTTCTCCCACTGCCAAGTGAACACAATGCTTCCAACAAATATTATCGAATTACACACTAATTGGTTGCATTGTTACCTCGGACAGCTCCCAAACAATAGCTATTTCATGGCCGCGTGGCTGGTTCTGCCAAAGCTTACCTGCTGGCAAATCTGGTTGGAGCGGAATAGCAGGATCTTCCAAGGGAAAACGCACAATGCAAAAGTCATCATGACTAGGACAATAGTCTCCCTCAAAGAATTCCTGAATGAGCATATGTGGAGCTTCATAGATAAAATCCTCTCCTCACATGAGGTGGAGTGGGGAAGATCATTGGGATTGATTTATTCCAATGCAGATATCCAAGTGGAAAAGAGAAAGGACTGGCAAATAAGAATGTCAGAAGACAGCTTCAGAAATTGGAACAAGGAAATGGACTGCTACTCCTTGTCCTTCGATGGGGCGGCAAAAGGCAATCCGGGAAATGAAGGTGCAGGGGAGGTCATCAAAAATAAGCAAGGACAAACTAAGCACAGGTATACGTGGGGCCTAGGTCAAGATACCAACATCCAGGCAGAGGTGATGGCATTGCTTCAAGGCCTCAAGATTTTGCAAAAGATGTGCATCAAGGAAGTAAAGATCATTGGCGATTCTCAGACTCTCATAAAAATGCTAGTGGAAAATTCAAATCCGAAGGATCTCCGACTTGCTAGATTGATGGAGAGAATTAGAAAGACTATCAGCTTCTTTCAAAAGATTAGCTTCTTCCATGTTCTGAGGGGAAACAACAAAGAGGCGGACGTGGAAGCAAATAGAGCTGCTCTTCTTCCTGCGGACACTCTAGTATGGAACGATAAGGAAAACTGGGTTCCAATTCCTTAGAAGTGTTCTTATGTTTTTTTGCCTTTTGCTGAAGTAGTTCGTTTGCGTTTTTAAGCTAGGGGAATTCGTGTCGTTAAAGGGATATCTGAATTTCAAGAAGCATCGCTATGTAAAAATTAGAGACGGGGGGATTCTGACTATAGAGGAACAATGGGAGTTGTCCCGACAAATTGGAAAGATTGTAAATGGGCATTTATGCCGGAAATTTTAATACCAAAGCATAACCGTTCCTGTTAAAAAATAATAATAATAATGTATAGATGTATAAAAATTGAAAAATATATTTTAATTAAAAATTAAAGTGAAAGATTATACATTTCTATTTTATTTTTATTTTACTAACTTCAATTCAAATTTTTTTTCCAAGAAAAAATTGCTCGAATTTATAATAAAATTATAAAACCATTTACAAAGCAAGCTGCCATGCGCAGAGACCAGAAAAAAACACAAAACTGGTTGTGAGTAAAAACACCAAAACCGCATCCGGTCAAAAGGCCAGACAAGCAAAATAGACCAAGAGAGATCCAGCAAGGATCTATTCGAACCTGTCACTATAATCAAAGGATCTATCCATCATTCAAAAATATTATAGGTGGAGATGGAGCTCTCAGTTCCATTATCACAATGAAATACCGAGAGTCTCCCAACCTCTGCACTGAGAGCCCTCTTTGAAAGAGCATCGGCCTCCCTATTGTGCGTTCTGGAGATATGAAGAAAATTGATGTCGGAGAAACAAGAGGAAAGGATCCGCGTCTTATCCATCCAGCCTTCAATATGGGCTGAGTGAAGATTGTTTTTTTGGCTTATCCAGTCAATGATGACTCTCGAGTCACCAAGAACAAGAAGAATTTATTCAACTTAATCATCAATTCAACTTCAATTCAACTTAATCATCAAATTATTCATGGATGAAGAATTTATATTTATTAGTAACTTTACCCATTGAAGACAATAGAACCGACTCCATTTCCTAGTATGAAGACAACAAAAATATCCATGTAATTGTGTCAAAGAATTATGTTTTAAATTTTTTAAATCAATGGGAGGTGACTTACTTTTGGTTATATGGTTGTAGCAATGGGTTTTCCACTTCTCTCAAACTCTAGCCCTAGATTAATTGTAATTATTGAATTAGCATGTTCAAAGGCCTATGAAGTCTATTTTGGTTTTAATCGTGATTATATATTTCCAAATCTTTTGAGTGTGTTATAAGAAATAAGAAATAAATAAATAATACAATTATAATTAATAGTTTTTAGTTTTATCTATTATAATTATAAGATTTTCATATAAAAATTTAGATCCCTTTTCACATGTTAAGAATATTGATATTTTGCTTGAGGTAAAAATGTCACTTACACAAAAGAAGGGTAAAAACAATATTTTTAAGAAAGATATATCATATCTATGCATAACAAGTATTGTATGGCAACTTAGTCCCTTCCAAGTAGATTTGAGAATGGAGATGATAGTTGGCACTTTATAATTATTTATGATGATAATTTTTGGAAGATGGGGAGAGACGAGAAATATTGTTAAAAAGACAGAAATTAACAGTATGGTAAGTAAAGGGTAATTAGAATAGATCTTTAACAATAAGCAAATGAAAGTTGAAAAATGTAAAATTAAATGAAAAAATAAAATAAAATAAAATAAATATATTAAAAAGTTATGATCAATTGTTTTTTAGAAATGAAATGATAAGAAAATTGTAAATATTAAAACCTATATTGAAATTACATTGAATAGTCATTTAAGATATAACTTATATCTTACTTTACAGTTATTGAAAAAGAATCTACCCATAAAGTAATATGAAACGTAACATGTGAAAAAGATATCTGATAATATAATCTGGCGTAAATCGCAGTTAAATGTGTTTTAATGGGAGATGTCCTCGAGGTTTTTGCTTATTAATGCCAATGCTTTCGAACCTGTGTGGTGAGTTGTCGCTAATCAAAGCATAATTAATTTGCATTGGGAAGGGCGCGAAGGTGGCGGGGATGGAAGGGAGCGATAAATGCTTTGAAACTTTTTGTGAACCTGGGTAGAGTGAAGCTTGCGAGTTCGAGGAGTGTGGGGTGGAATTGTAGATCACATAAGTTTTGGGTGCAAGATGTATATCACGGAACACGGGGAATGAGAGTTCGATAGTGCCAACCCAGGAACCCGTGGCTATAAAATTGGCTAAGTATGGAAAGGAAGGGTGGTTCGTCGGACTCCCATAAATCACGATTTAATGTGTATTAATGGGAGATGTCCTCGAGGTTTTCGTGTAAATCACGGTTTAATGAGTTTTAATGGGAGATATCCTCGAGGTTTTCGCTTATTAATGTCAATCCTTTCGAATCTGTGTGGTGAGTTGTCACTAATCAAAGCATGATTAATGTGCATTGGGAAGGGTGCGAAGGTGGCAGGGATGGAAGGGAGCAATAAATGCTTTGAAACTTTCATGAACCCGGGTAGAGTGAAGCTTGCGAGTTCAAGGAGTGCGGAGTGGAATTGTAGAGCATGGAAGTTTTAGGTGCAAGATGTATATCACGGAACACAGGGAATGAGAGTTCGATAGCGCCAAGTTGGGAACCCGTGGCCATAAAATTGGCTAAGTATGGAAAAGAAGGGTTGTCGGTCTGACTCCCGTAAATCGTGGTTTAATGTGTATTAATGGGAGATGTCCTCGAGGTTTTCGCTTATTAATGCCAATTTTTTCGAACATGTGTGTTGAGTTGTCACTAGTAAAAGAATAATCAATTTGCATTGGGAAGGGTGCGAAGGTGGCGAGGATGGAATGGAGCGATAAATGCTTTGAAAAATTTGTGAACCTGGGTAGAGTGAAGCTTGCGCGCTCGAGGAATTGTAAACCATGGAATTTTGGGGTGCAAGATGTATATCACGGAATTGTAGATCACAGAAGTTTTGGGTGAAAGATTTATATCACAAAACACGAGGAATGAGAGTTCGATAGCGCCAACACGGGAACCGACGACCATAAAATTGGCTAAGTATGGAATTGTAGATCACGGAAGTTTTGGGTGCAAGATATATATCGTGGAAGACAGGGGATGAGAATTTGATTGCGCCAACCCGGGAATCAGTGGCCATAGAATTGGCTAGGTATGAAAAGCAACGACGGTCGATCGAACTCCCATAAATCGCGGTTTAATGCGGTTTTTGCTTATTAATGCCAATAAGTGAACCTGTGTGGTGAGTTTTCACTAGTAAAAGCATAATGAATGTGCATTGGGAAGGGCAGGAACGTGGCAGGGATTGAAGGGAGCGATAAATGGTTTGAAACTTTTGTGAACTCGAGTATAGTGAAGCTTGTGAGTTCCAGGAGTCTAGGGTCGAATTGTAAATCACGAAAGTGTTGGGTGCAAGATGTATATCACAGAACACGGGGCATAAGAATTCGATGGCGCTAAGTCGAGACCCGACAATGAGATAATTGGTTAAGTATTGAAAGGGACGACGGTCGATCGGGCTCATGATGTGACGATATAGATGGAGATGAGGATCTATCTGTCTGCTAACCCGGGAACTCGTGATTATAGAAATGCGACTAAGTCAGGTTCAAGTTTAAAGAGAATTTGTTTATATTTATTTCAGTAGTATTCATATTAATTTATGTTATTGTGGTTCAAATGTAAATCATGTTCCAATTTGAAGGGTGTTCCAATTTTGGAGCTCGACAAAGTCAGGTTCGAGTTTAAAGATATTTTGTTTATATTTATTTCAATTGTATTCATATTAATGTATCTTAATAGATTATTTGTGGTCCAAATGTAAACCATGTTCCAATTTGAAGGGTGTTTTTGGCTCGAAAATTTTTCTCAAAGCCATAAGCAATAGAGAAAAAAATATATGACTTAACATTTTGTATATTGAATCATATTCTCAAATATAAGAAGCTATAATATATGCACAATATTAAACAGGAACATGACCTCAACACAGTTTCCATGTTGAAATAGCGTCATTCATTGACTCTATTTCTGGGGCCCCGAAGAATGAAAGTAGGAAGGGCCTACCCATTTCTTTCTTAAGTATAGGGTGGGCACCACAAAAACATGTCCTATCACAAATTATTCTTCCATGTAAAATGTAAGGAGCCAAAGCTACAAATCTGGCAATAGAGTAGCTTTTATTTAAATGAAAGTACTGGTCAGGGAAAAAAAAGGCTTATCGTGCATTTTTAACCATGGATCAAAGAGCGTCTTAAATTCTTGTAGAAAGAGGTTGAATTCATCTATCAATAGTTGTACAAGCAAATGAGTTAATTTAAAAAAAAAATTCAAAATTCAAAAAAACAATACCAAACATTGAAAATCACCATACAACAACCTCAAATATTTTATATTCAGATAAATTGGGTTACAAAATACATTTAAGAATATTTCCCAAAATCGTTGTCTTGGAATTTGTAAAAAGATATATAGTTCAATACATATTCTGTGAAATTTAAATGTGTTTTCCATGACGACTGGGATTGGCACTCCCACGGACCACAAAGAAAATGTGTACAAGAATCAAGCTTGTAGAAAGAAGAAAGTCGATGATCGAAGACAACAAGACCTAGCAAGAAGAAAGAGAAAATTGTCAATCCTCGGTTAAAGCTTTGTATTTAAAGAGGTAGAGTAAATGGATGAAGACATCGAAAAAGACAAAAGAATGTGATCAGTATCAACTTACTATGATGGTATCCCATGCCTCGTTATTTTTTTGTTGATTTTCTTTTATCGTTTTCCTCAAAGGTTATGGGAACCATCTCAAGCGTCCTTTTCCCTTCATTGGTAATCTTGTCAACAATATTTTTGAACCACTCCTTGATGTAGCTCCTCATGGGCGCCACATTGATTTCATGCCATATTTTTATATTGAAGAACTCACTTTCCAAGTCCCTTAGATCAATAGAGAGGTTGTGCAATACTTCTTAAATATCTTGGTTTTTAATCGAATAACCGACTAACCAGATTTTCACGTCATCTTCACCATATTCAAGAATGCCATAGAAATTTTCAAATGACAGTCTTTTATAGATCTGAACTTGATCATCAAATGCT
Source organism: Picea mariana (assembly GCA_032191745.1). Classification (NCBI taxonomy): domain Eukaryota; kingdom Viridiplantae; phylum Streptophyta; class Pinopsida; order Pinales; family Pinaceae; genus Picea; species Picea mariana. The sequence continues at coordinate 119,798 of JASDQU010106588.1, read as the reverse complement.
TGCTTAGTTTAAAACAACAAGTTGAATATCAATGTCGGGTCTTGGACTTCATTGGTGCTGCCAGCTAGATCTATCTCAGTTAGCTTCTTGAATAGTTTGTCTCTTCTAGATATGGCCTGGCTACATGCTTGAATGATACCAATCATGTTTTTTACCTTTTCTTTCCAGCATGCGTTTAGTTGGTTTATTCGATCCAGAGAGGGGAGATCCTCCTCTCTTCTTCTGAATTATGTCATACCAGTAACTTTAACACCAAATGGTACAACTGCTTTGAGGTAGAAACCTTGCTGGTTCTTGAGATCTGCTTGCAGATACTCATGAAAAGCATGCGCTCTTGTTCCAAAAGAGACCATACTCTTTGACATCTCCCAAGATTTTGTTATTAATTCCATTCTTTTCTTTATATTATTTTCCACATAGCCTCGAGCTAATGTGAGAAGGCTTGTCGATCCTTTTAACTTTGTCGCAGGTGCGGTGGGCCAGATCATTGCTAAAGGAGTAGCAAATAATGGAAGGGGCATTAGAGCTCCCTCCAATTCTTTGATTCGCTCCTTTAACCTGACGTTCTTTGATTCAAGGCCGCTAATAGAGTTGTCTAGAGAATCTCTATTTGCTCGGTGTATCTGGGAGATCTAGGAAGGTCGCATGTTCCGTAGGTTAATCTCTGAACAAGATTTCCCTTTCTTATTCTTTACATCTCACTTTTCAATAACCAATCTTTTGGATTCGTTGTCAAAAACAACGCTCTGAAATGCAAAAGACTCTCTTCGTCCAAGGTATCAATCCCAATTATTTCCATCTCAAGGTTATGGGGAGCAGTGCTCTCTAGCTAGTCGACATCAAGGAACATTTTGTCAATGTCAATTTCTAGTTCCATATCTTTGAGGGGAGATTGTGGATATCAATTTATCCCCTCGGTCCCTCCTGTACTTGCATTATTTTTTTTCATTTTTTTCTCACAGAAAGTTTGTGAGAACTTTCAATTTTGTCAAAGGGAGGGTTCTTATCTCCTCCTCTGCCTGAAGAACTATGTGTGACTTTCTTGCTTGGGTAGGTCGTTGGAGTGTTTCTATGAGATGTTATAGTCTTAGGTGTGGTGGTCGGGGATTGGGTACTTTTTTCACCCGAGCCTTTTCATTTTTGCTTGTACGACTCATTGGTGTTGAGTATTGTCTCCAAGTCGTCGGTGTCATGAGAAGGACTTCCTGAGGTGTTATCTTCGTCTTCATTCAAGATAGTGTCAATGAAATAACTATTGAAACCGACAGCCAATAAGTGTTCTACAAAAATACCATCAAGGTCGAACCCTTTTAATTTTTCAACATATTTCAAATTGAAGCTATGGAAGTGGCCCGTGAAACCGTCAATCTTGTTCATATTCCTAACTATGAAATCCCTGACTTTCCAAGGCAGAGGGATGAATTGCCTTTTTCTCTTTTCATGGAAAAAATGCAACCAGTAGGTGTACTTCCTTGCTATCTCGGCAAGAAACATTTTACTAGATATGTGACATGGAAGGAAGGAAGGATTTTGTTTGGACCCAAAAATCCTTATAACATTATAGTTCTCCATTTGTTCTAGTGTGCCCCTCCTATCCAAGAACTTGGTCGCCTGGTCATACATCCGAAGAAAATCCTTTCCAAATATCAACCCTTTAAAAACTGAAACAAAATAATTAAAGACTTCATAAAAATGTTGGGAGGCGTTGTGTCTCCATAATATCTTATACTGGAAGGTTACTGGGTCAAATTCGCAATTTACTTCTTACACAGAGATAATCCAGGGAATGGACAGCAATGCGCTACCGCGAAAATTAAATAAGATGACATAAAGAATTTCTTTTGCCTTGTGTATTGCAATAACTAGGAAGATATTTCAATGGAAATCAACTTGCCCAATCAAAGATGGTTTGTTCCTTCACCATAAAATATAAAATATACAGACTCATCCAAGAGATGATGGTTTTACTTTCTTGTCCCGTTATCCTCGTGAAAAGCCATGCAATTTCCCAGAAAGGGTTTTTAAATGCACTAACCTATAATGTGGTCATGTACTCGGGACCGGCCGCTGGGTTCTCTGAGAACTCTGGTAAGAGGTCCAATCCATTATCATGCTTCTTTAAGAACTCTCTGCAATTCTCTCCCTTGAAAGTAGGCGTTAGTTCAGGAAGTCTTAACATATTTAAAAATACTTGAGGCGATAGGGAGACTCGAGAATGGTCCTGCAACTGGATAATTCGTTGGTTCGGAATATAATTTTCGGCGCAACAGGTGACCAACTCCTTACAGTCAAAAAGTTTGGGGACACAACCTACTCGTGCAATTATAGACGTCTAGATAACTTTCTTCTGGGAAGAAGGGGACGAGTAGTAGTCATAAGCTCTGGACCACTGAAAACTCTAGTCCTCGTGCCCGAAAATATTCACAGTATCTCCATAGAAATTTTGTCGAGCTGCAACCATAAGGTGATGAGAACGTTCCTTTGCTCCTAATAGTATTTAAAATGAATGTTGGATCATGATAATATAATCTTCCGTAAATCTTGGTTTAATGCATTTTAATGGGAGATGTCCTCGACCTTTTCTCCTATTAATGCCAATCTTTTCGAAGTGTCTGGTGAGTTGTCACTAATAAAGGCATGATTAATGTGCATTGGGAAGGGTGTGAAGCTGGCGAGGATGGACGGGAGCGAAAACTGCTTTGAAACTTTTGTGAACCTGGGAGCCTGGGAACCAACGAATCTGTGACAACAGGAGGTGAAGAATCGACTAAGTATGGAAATGCAGGGTATAATTCCTTAAAAAAACTAAAGTAAAGAACAATTTTTCCGACTTCAATATCCACACACAAAAAAAAAAAAAATCAAATGCCATAATATTGACCTTTGCCAATTCGATAATAGGGAAGTTTAGTAGGTGGATCCAAATATCGCTCAGTTTAGGCGACTTGGGTGCATGTGGAGTGCCTGTGAGAAATCCTAATGTTTCAATGAATATTTGTTTGTATTGCAACATGTGACAGTAATTGTGTCCTGATAGTATTTAAAATGAACACTGGAGGATGGTAATATAATCTCCCGTATATTTTGGTTTAATGCATTTTAATGGGAGATGTCCTCGAGATTTTCTCATTAATGTCAATCTTTTTGAACCTATGTGGTGAGTTGTCACTAATAAAAGCGTAATAAATTTGCATTGGGAAGTGTGTGAAGGTGGTGGGGATGGACGAGAGTCTGCAAATGCACGAATCTGTGACAACAAGAGGTGAAGAATCGACTAAGTATCAAAAGGCAGGGCGGTTAGTCAGACCCAGACATACTCATCGTAGGTAGAGTGAAGCTTGTGAGTTTGAGGAGTCCGGGGTCGAATTGTAGATAACGGAAGTTTTGGGTGCAAGATGTATATCACGGAACATGGGGCATGAGAGTTTGATAGTGCCAATACGGGAACTCGCAGGCATAAACATTAACTATGGGAAAAACATTCTCAGCTATGTAATATACCTGGAGCTCGACAAACTCAGGTTCAAGTTAAAAGATAATTTGTTTATATTTACTTAAATACTATTCATATTATTTTATTTTATTAGTATTTTTTGTGGCCCAAATGCAAACCATGTTCCAATTTGAAGGGTGATTTAACATTTTCATATGCAAGCATATTCTCAAATATGCCAAGCTGTAATATATGCACAATACTAAAGAGAGGCATCATGTCAACACCTTTGTAGATGACAGTGGGCTGGCACAACATTGCATTCTTGCTATGATGATACCTTAAAAAAACTAAAATAAGTAAAAAAAAATTGCCAATTCAAGATTGACACAAAAAAATTCATCAAATTCCATAATATTCTCCCATTAATTTGTTTTAATGGGAGATGTCCTCGAGATTTCCACTTATCAATGCCAATATTTTTGAACCTCTGTGGTGATGTGTCACTAGTAAAAGCATAATTAATGTGCATTGGGAAGAGGCAAAGGTGGCGGGGATGGAGGGGAGTGAAAAATGCTTTGAAACTTTTGTGAACCTAGGAGTCTGTGAACCCGTGAAACTTTGAAGAATCGACTAAGTATGGAAAGGCGGGCCGATCAAACGAAGTCATCATAGGTAGAGTGAGGCTTGTGAATTCGAGTAGTCTGGGGTCAAATTGTAGATCACCAAATTTTTGGGTGCAAGATGTATACTCCGAACACGGGGCATGAGAGTTCGATGATGCCTACCAGGGAACCCAAGGCCATAAAATTGACTAAGTATGGAAACAAACGGTGGTAGGTCGGAATCGTTATGTGAAGATATAGATGGATATATAATTTCTCAGTCCGCCACCTCGAGAACCTGCAAGCATAGAAATGTGACTAAGTATAGAACCAGAAATGGGTAACAGAAGGGAAGAAGAAAAGGGAAAAACTGATAAGTATAGAAGACGAAAAAGAAAGGGAGCAAAGAACTTTATGCATCACACAACAACACTTAGTCTGATAATTATCAAGCGATAGAAACACATCAACTATGGGAAAAACATTCTCAGCCATGAAATATAGTTGGAGCTCAACAGACCCTGATTCAAGTCTAAAGAGATGTTGTTTATATCTATTTCAACAAGATCGTAGGTAGAGTGAGGCTTGCAAGTTCGAGGATTCCAGGGTCGAATTATAGATCACAAAAGTTTTGGCTGCAAGATGTATACCTCGAACACGGGGCATGAGAATTCAATAGTGCCTAGTCGGGAACCCGCGGCCATAAAATTGGCTAAGTATGGAAACGAACGACGGTCGGTTGGACTCCTGATGTGAAGATATAGATGGATATAGAATTTCTCACTCCGCCACCCCGGGAACCCGCGAGCATAGATATGTGACTAAGTATAGAACCATAAATGAATAATAGAGGGGAAGAAGAAAAGGGAAAAACGAGTAAGTATAGAAGAGGAAAAAGAAAGGGAGCAAAGAACTTTATGCATCACACAACAACACTTAGTCTGACAATTATCAAGCGATAGAAACACATCAATGCTTTGAAACTTTTGTGAACCCGGGAGTTCGTGAACCCGTGAAACTTTGAAGAATCGACTAAGTATGAAAAGGCGGGGCAGTCAGACGAAGTCATCATAGGTAGAGTGAGGCTTGTGAGTTCGAGGAGTCCGAGGTCGAATTGTAGATCACCGAAGTTTTGGGTGCAAGATGCATACCCCGAACACGGGGCATGAGAGTTCGATAGTGCCTACGCGGGAACCCGCGGCTATAAAATTGGCTAAGTATGGAAACGAACGATAGTCGGTCAGACTCATGATGTGAAGATATAGATGGATATAGAATTTCTCACTCTGCCACCCCTGGAACCCGCGAGCATAGATATGTGACTAAGTATAGAACCAAAAACGGATAATAGAGGGGAAGAAGAAAAGGGAAAAACGGTTAAGTATAGAAGAAGAAAAATAAAGGGAGCAAAGAACTTTATGCCTCACACAACAACACTTAGTCTAATAATTATCAAGTGATAGAAACACATCAACTATGGGAAAAACATTCTCAGCCATGAAATATAGTCGTAGCTCAATAGACCCTGGTTCAAGTTAAAAGATATGTTGTTTATATATATTTCAACAAGCAATAGACAAAATATATGACTTGGCATTCTTATATGCAAGCATATTCTAAAATATGACAAGCTTCAATATATGTACAGATTAGAGTTTTGTAACCATGCCTCTTAGTCTCTAGACCTTGTACTATGATGGAGGTTTCACTTCTACTTGTCGATAGTTCTTGTGAACTAAAAAACATGTGGTGTAAATGACATAAACATTATTACCATGGCATAGTAGAATAAATAACTACAGATATTTGTTTCCTATACATAGCAAGAGCATAATCTATGAATCCTTACCTTAGGCATTGTTGTTGTGCCGATGTTTGTGATGATTCACTGCTCATGCCCATGTCACTTGTGAAGCAGTGGCTATGAACATGTGTATATTGTTCATACTCGATATGGATGTGCATTAGGCATACACATTGTATTTGCTCTGGCACCACTGTTGCCATACCTTTTGGAATATTGTGCTCCAACTTTCTCAGCTGTGGCACATAAGGCTTCATCTTTGTTTTCAACTAGTCCGTTCTTTTTTCAATGTAGCAATACAAAGAATACAATGGACATGAAGGCAAGTTGCTACGTAGGAACACATGAAAAAAAGATGGAATACAAATTTATTTATTTCAAGATAGCGGCAGAGAAAATACAATTGACATGAAGATAAGTTTATATATAGGAAGATATGCAGTATCTAAGGAAAAAACAAAACAAAAGAGTTGCAAACCAGTGGAATAAATATAGACAGAGTAAATGAAAAACAATTGGATATGGAATACGAGTAGAAGTATGCACCTTTGTATGTATTCTTCTACATTTCTGGTTAAGAGTTCTTTGCCTTGTCCAGTTTTCCTGTTTGTTTCAATGAAGGAAAGTACAAAACACAATGAACATGAACGTAAGTTGATATGTAAGGAAAAAAACAAGGAATATGTACATACAGTAAATAAACTAGAATAAAAGGAATAGAATAACAGATAGTGTTAGAAGCATGTGTTGTTTTTTTTTCTTCATCCATGTATGTGTATATATAAAAAAAAATTGTGTAAAAAAATTTTGTATCCAAAATCAATTACAAACCAGAAAAAACTAAGAAGTTGGATAACTTGGTTTTGTGCAACAAGCTAGACAGATATGCTTTGAGACATAGAAATATGATTTTGCAATATGTTTGATGTATATTTCATAATTCAAGTGCAATACTAATTGTATCGTGATCAGACCAGTATGTGTCTAAGATAAAGAGGTTGTATTGGAAAATGGGCACATTCAACCATACATGGTCAATAAGTGTGTTTTGTACATGGTTTATCTTATCCAAAAGAAAGCGGAGATTGTATCTGCACATGTAGTTTTCCAATTCTTTTGTTCTGGCATTATTTTGTAGCATGTCAATATTGAAATCTCCTACAATTACAATGGTTTTGTTCAGATGCAAATGCTCTAATGCATTTGAAAGAACATTTAGTATGTTGGAGAATGTTGCATGTGGAGCAGCATAGAGATTTTGTATTGCAATTTCTGATCCATGGAAAATCACTTTTGCGAGCACCATCTCAACATTGTTTTCTTCAAAATGCTTATGCTCCAAAATTGTTACATGTTTTTTCACTAATATCATCACCCCATGTGTAATGTAACTTGATATGCAATTGTGATTTGGAAATTGCTTGTTTTGCATGCATAATGTCATGTATGTTTCCTGCAATCACAGAATATCAGATTGCATTGTGTCATAGTCATTGAGTATATCATCCATATGTGCATGTAGGTTGCGCATGTTAAGTGAGAGAATTGATACAAATGAGTTTGTTTGTATGGATTGGTAATCATATTGTAGATGCCACTTTGTGCTAGTCCTAAGGCGTTGCATCTCAATATCAACTTTGTGTTTGACTTTGAAGTTATCTTTTGTAAGAGCTCTTAGTAAATACAAGGAGTCTATACTTTTGACACAGGACAGTGTTGTGTATACAAGTCCATGTATTTGAATTCCAACATGGATCAAATGCAACACTATCAAGTGTTAGCCCTTGCGATCTGTGGATTGTACATGCACATGCAAGTTTAATTGGAAACTATTTTTGAATATTCAGTTGACCTGTCTTTGTCGATGTCCATACTGGTCTTGATATTCGTAAGATAGGTGTCCAATCACACACAATGTTTGAATTATATAGATAAGCCAACTTGTTTGCTTGTCGGTGGCCTATATGCGGCTCATGGAACTTAATCCAGAGGACATCAACTTTTTCTGTTTTGGTATAAGCTTTGAGTATTCCATCTACACCATTTACCAAGCCATCCTGTGAATCATAGTTGCAGGCATATATTTCAACTAGCATGTCTAATTCCAGGACAAGTTTCAAAGACAAAGTGGTTGTATGTTCATGACGTGGTACATTTCCATGGTTGTCTTCTTCGAGGTCAATTGAATTGATGATGATATCATCGCCAGGCATGAGCGATAACATGTACCTGTTATGCATTACAACATCCCTATTCATGTAGAACAGGTAAGGGAAGGTTGGGTTTGTTGGTACAAGTCGCATGCACCTTAAATTGATATATCTTAAGTCATCATGTGTTTGGTTGTTTGTTTGCATTCTATTCAGAATTGCAATAAATGTTTCATTTGTCTGGCGCATTGTAGTAAGTAATTCAAATCATTTTATATTGTCTTTCTAGAAGTCATGTGTCATTGTTTGCATATTGACCGTAGGTTGTTCAAATATCAAAGAATATTGGATTGGTTGCACCTGGTAAAGATCCCCACAGAATATCATGTCAATGTTCCAAAAGTATTTGGTGTGCACATGTTTTATGTTTCTTATTCGACTGTCAATGGAATACAAGAAGTGACTTCCAATCAAAGATGCCTCATCTACGAAGACAAGTTGTAGTTCATCATAAAGCTTAGACAAGGTATCTAACATTTCCTTGCTGAGTGGAAGAAACTGTTACTTGTTAAAAGGCATAAAAAATGCAGAGTGGATTGTTGTTCCACCTGCATTATATGCAGCTTTTCCTGTGTATGCAACTATTAGCCCCTTTGGTTTCATAGGGTCAAAGGAATTGTTTGAATCATAGATTCATATAAGCATTTGAAATAGTGCTTTCGTTGTGAATGTATTGCTTGTTCCTGCCCCACTTGTAAGGAACAAGTGCACAAGAGTGTGCATGTTCAAGCGTTTTTTAATTGCAATGTCCTTTAGAATTGCTTGTTGCTCTCGATTCAACAGACATCTGACTCTATAGTATTCATTATTTTCAATAAATAAAGGATGTTTTGTGACTTAAAAGCCAAGATTGATACATTTTTCAATGTCAGTTGCTCGAGGACGAGGCAAATCTACTTGCAAGTCATGGACTCACAAAGAGTTCTAGTTGTTTTATGGTTTGTGAATGTCTTGTCAACATTGTCAGGGTTTTCTAGTTCATGAACTGCACTTTCTAAATCACCCCATGTTGTATTAACATTGTATGTAAACATAGATTCATTGGTTTGTATTGTAGTCTCATAAGAAATATACGCAGCTTCCCATGTAGGGAAGTTATGTTTTAATGTGTTTTCATTTTGATCAAACGGAACATACAATAGTAGTTTTTCTCTACAATAGTTTTCGTAGTCAGTATGTTTGTTGTATTTGACAAAGTGTATTACAGAGGGTTTTTTTCTTTTTGATATGGGTGCACCATTTTTTTTGTAATGCGATACGAAATCTGCTAAGAAGATATGCTTAATAGGAGATGGACGCTGGAGGTAATGATCAATAATAGAGCGACATAGTACGTCCTCTGAATTATTAGGCTCTTGTTCTAGCAAAGACAATGGTTTAAGCACAAATGTGTGTTTCTCAAGTAGAGATGTGTTTATGAAGACACATTTCCTTGAACTACAGTTGAGGGGCAGGGAAAGTGCGATGTGGACTGCTTGTTGAGCAGACATTTGTTGAATATTAAGTAATGTATTTCCAAGCGTACATATCATTTGCATAGCATCAATATGACTTCTTTCATGTTCTTTGTGTATTCTTCTGAATGCACTTGTCATAGATTTTTCAACCTTTGTCATATACGAGGTACAATATGATGTTGCAACATATACATTAAGAACATACTATGCATCTGTATTTGCATTCCACATAACTAGCATGTCCTTGGAGAAACTGTTGTTCCAAATATGGGAAATTTTTCATTTAAGGAAAACTGTTGGTTGTTTAAGTGTAGATTGTATGGCTTGGATGTACTCATCTTTTGTTAAATTTAGCTCTGTCAAGAAGTCGTCGAAGCTCATTAACTCATCAAAGTCTCGTTGTTCTAGAAATGCGAACAAGGATTTAGATTTCTCAATGAGAACATTGTCCTCTAAACTAATTGGCTCTATGATTCTTGTTGTTCTCATTGGCGACACAGGGAAGTTGTATCTGCAATGTGAATTTTTTTCGTTTTTTACAGCTTCTTGTATGATAATATCTATGAACTTTGGCAAGTTCTAGATCCAAATGATCTGTGTTGCATGTTATGTATTTGTCCACAAACTTCTCAATCTTTGAGTTGTTTTCATTTCCATAGATCGGTGCACCCTATATCCACAACAGTGCGTGGTCATGCTCACTCCCTCTATTATGTAACTCAGTCACAAAATAGTAGTCCGATATTTTTCCGAAGAACGTTTCATCGTGGCATATCAATTGCCTCAAAGCATTTATTCTATGCCTATATTAGCGAGTACATGTCACTGGGTCTTTTCTTATGAGGTAGTCAATTTCATCATTTTCCAATGTATTAGTTTGTTTTTTCATTTTCTTGTTCTTATACAATGTAGACGTTGTAGCCACCAATGGATCCCAACGATGCTCTGCACTTGTAAATGTGATAAAAAGTGTTGACAGTCCCAATTGTTGGATCATTGAAAACATAGTTTTCTTGTTTTGTTGCAAATAGTCAAGAGAGATACAAATGTTTTTGAAATCTATGTATCCAATATCAGATTTGAGGATTTTTTCTAGGTTTGCTTTGTACTTGACATCTTTGGCCAATGACTTTCTTCCTTGTAGCTGGCCTTTTCTTATTCACACCCACATGCAAGAGAGCACTTGCTCAATTATTATGTGCATTGTTTTGAAAAACAAATTTGTTATGTGACAGGAGAAGTCACCGCTTGAATGTAGCAGTTCCCATCGAACTCTTTTTTGGTATATGAATCCTTCCATAATGTCACTAGGACGTGGATCTCCATAGAACAGTGTTGGGAAGTTCATTTCCTCAGCAAATTTGTCCTTGAATATTCCAAGTGGACGTTGCCCTTCAGCAAGTGCAATTTCGACAATCTTGTCTTGCAAGTCACAAATGCGTTGTGAGTCAATGAATCCATGTATCAATGTTTCAGCAGGTCTTTCATTCTCTAATTCATCGCTTGTATCAAATTCACTAACAGTTTCGAAATTCTGTGCAGAGTTGTCATCCCCTTCTCCAAGAACATTGTTCAAGTTATCATTTATACAAATGTTTTGTGCTTTGTATAGGGCCCTGGAACAGAATTATTTTAATGCTTTCATGACAACATGCACACACACTTTACCTGTCTAGTATGCATTCTTATATTGCAAACATCTTTTGAGAGCTACAACAATTGTCATTGTATCGCTAATGAATTGTGCCAAGGCTTTTTGTACAACATCTAGTTGGACAGGCACATTAATAATTGATCCTATTAAGCCCATTTGGGGTCATTTATAGCCCCAGGGTTGATTTGTGCAAATGCAATTTGTACAGACACAAGTCTCTCTTCAATTTCTGTAAGTGTACTTACATCTGGTAGTGGTGTATTACATCTTATTTGGTCAGGCTTTGCAAAGTGTGGCAGTTTTCCATTTCCAAGTGATCGTTTGCATGGAAGACAAATATTGCCACTGGAAAATGTTCTATAATTTAGTGTCAAGCCGAGGTATTCTTCTTCCAAATCAGGCGTGAAAGACTTAGTTTTTTTTGCGAAATTCAATTGATCGCAAATCGCACATGCAATGGAAGGAGTGTCTTTAATTTGTTTCATATATATCTGTTTTGCATCTTTCTTCCCTAAATAAGCATGCGTAGAAAGTGTTTGTTGGTTTTCATTGCTAGTAGTGCATGGTGTTGGCTCTAGGCCACGATATGTGATTTTTTCCTCTCGGTCAGTACCATGACCTTTGTGGGATATGTGGCTACACATGTTTCTCTCACACATCTGTTTTTTCAACATGTGGTAGGTTAAGTTATGGTTGCCACTGGAAACTAGTTTCACTTGTTGACAAGCCATGTTGGAGGTGGAATCAACATTTCTTATGGGCATTGCATCCTCACCATCTCGATGGTGCAAACGGTGATGTTCTTTGTCATTGGACATGTGATGTTTGTGTTCAACATAAAGTGCAAGAATGTGATTGTGTTGTGCACGAACAATTTTTTTTAGGTTGTGATATGTGAGTTTTTGTCTAGAAGGAAGCGTACCAATGTATTTTTTTCTCTCACGTATGACCTTTTTCAAGTTGTGATAAGTTATTCTACGCTTTTTGTTTAAGCTTTGTATGACCTCATGACAACTGGGATGAGTTTCATTCTGATTAAATAACATGCAACACTTATGGAGATTCGATGTGGTTTGGGTGGCATGGAAAGTGGATCCTGAACTAGTAGTATTTCTTGTACTACCAATGTATTTTTTTCTCTCATGTATGACCTTTTTCAGGTTGTGACAAGTTAGTCTACATTTTTTGTTTAAGCTCTGTATGACCTCATGAAAACTGGGATGAGTTTCATTCTGATTAAATAGCATACGACGCTTATGCAAATTCGATGTGGTTTGGGTGGCATGGACAATAGACCCTAAACTGGTAGTATTTATTATCAAAGGTTGATAATGGATAGCTGGTGTATCTGTTTTCAACAACATGATGTCAATTGTTCAATCGTAGTTTGAATCAATACAGTAGGAATGGACAGTACCATCCAACAGGGCTAACCAGACCTAGATATTTACTCTGAATATGATAGATAGCCATTGTAAACAGAATCTTCTACCCTCTTCATTTCCTTTCTCATATGGCATTTCCATGTTTACAAGGTATTGTTGCCAACTTCCAATTATCGACATACTTTCTAGAAGATATGGTAAAAGGTGTTGATGCAAGCAGTTAAAATCCTGTTGATTATCGCCTATAATTGCATTGAAAAATGATTGTACAGTGTAAAGGCGCAACGAGTGCACATCGAACTTTGTTGCTACCAAATAGAAAATTGCATTGAATAGACTATCTCCACAACTAGATGCAATAGTTGTCGCTATGTGCAATCCATGGGAGTGTATATGATGCATAATTCATTTCCAATGTGATTGAAGGCCTTTGCAAATGAGGGACAAGTAAATATGAGGTCCTCCAAGATTGCATATGGGTAATTTTATATAGAGTAGTGGTTCATAATTACCACTAACGGGATTGGCATCATGGAATAAGATGCAATATGGATTCCTAGATGCAGTTTTGTTGAATAATAGACATCTTATTTTTCTTGTCAATGACCATATGCCAATTGATATATTCAACCACTTGGACGGCCACCATATACAAAATGTATCTCCCCAAAGTCCCCTCTCATGTGCAGGCAGAGTTTCAGATGTAGACAACCGCATCTTTGAAAAATACGTAGTGACATTATGTATTCCATGCAACTAGAAAAGAAAATCAGATGCCAATTCGTATTGATACGACTCCAATGCCTCAACGTCACCATTTTCTAAACAGACCAAGAAATGATATATCAATCCATTGCGCAGGTCAGACGAGGAATAACAAAAATGCAATAGAACTTGAAATGCATCGAAGAGGCAATCTCCCATAGTATACGATAATGCATCTAATCTAAAAAGCCCATTTCTATGCAATACCTGGTCAATGTTGTCATGTAGAATGGAGTATGTATCTATTTCATAGCACTCAACATCTATTACTTTCTTCACTTTTTAAGTTGTGATTTTCAAGATGTTTCTTAGCTATATTCAGATAATATGCAAATAGGGAAAAAAAAAATGAAAACTATAAGTCCGGAAATGCATACCAATTCCGCTATGTATCCCTCAACCTTCTTCCTATCAAATTCAATCCCCCTAGTCACATATTATTCAGATAATTAAGTATTTTTCCGGGACTCAAATATCCAAGCAGAACTCAAATATCTTGAACTCAAATAACAACCTGTAACCAATTGGTCCAAGTGTGTAATAACCTCATAATTAACCCCAACAAACCCACACATGTGATCTATAAGACAGAGTAAGCCACACGTGTGAGAGTACATGTACATGAAAACAAGTGCATCCTCCAGGAATGGTCTATGTGGCACATGATGATGATGTGGAGTCCTTATCACCATCTAATGCACTGTCATGGATCCCAATGCATTAACACACATCCCAATGTGATTTCACAGATCCCAATACATCAACATGTATCCCAATCAATTGACACAAATCCCAAGAAAAATGACACATATCCCAATGTAGATATATCTATCTATCTGTAGGTACACAGATCCCAATGCAATGTCATGAATCTCGGAGCAATTACATGTATCTTGAGGCATGGTACACATATCCCAAGGCATAGATGCTACCCCCAATGCATGTGCACAATGAAGGGCACCCACTTATAGTGGTGGGTCTAACCCCCTTACAAGTCATTAGGTGATGTACACCAAGTGATCTCTTCTAACAACATTATAACATAAGTTAATTTTAGAATTTGCCTAAGTTTTACAATGGGAGGACAACCTTAACCCTTTATACATGTGATGAATCCTAAGACAAAGCATATTTCCTAGATCACTAAGTTAGAAGTAGGTGAGATGATGGATAATATGCAAAAAGGGGAAGGGGAAACCTCATGTATTGACCCTCAAATTCATGTATGATGACATTTTAAGGTCTTTTGTCTTGTCCAACTAGTTTTCAAGAGCTAGGAATCTTCATTAATTCCATTTGTAAGCCTTTRAGAGGGAGCATTTAGATTAGATTTACCACCTCGACACTTTATTTTACYACCCCTTTAACATWTTCTTTGATTTCCTAGTCATTTCTTTATATATGCATTATTAAGCATATGATTAGGGGTAAGGGCCTTTTAATTAGATGAAATAGCTCTAGCATTATTATTTTTTGACTTTAACTTTTTCATGCTCTTCACATCTAGCCTTTTTTGGTTTTATTTGACTTAGGCTTTACATAACAAAGTCTTCATTTACTTTGTTGGACCTTGCTAGATGACATATGAAAAGTCAAACATGAGTGGAAATATTTTTTTATAAACGAGATGGAAGTGAATGGGAAAGATGTAAAGTGTTATGTATGGTTTAGGATATGAAATACGCTATATCAACCAGATCTCTAGTGGTAGAACTTGACCTAAAACTTGACAATACTTCTAAAGGATAAGTATGCCCCCCATAGTACGACAAGGAAAAATAATAAAATTTTTATTGTTATAAAGTGTTATTAGATCACAATTTATTGTTTATCACATTCACAACTAGCATAGAAGTTATAACACCGTGTCTAAGTATCAAACCTATACACAAGAGCATAACACATCAAATAAAGGAAAGCAAACTAAACCAAAGTACATGACCATGTACATTAAAATCATAATGTACCATTTGCAAGTGCATATTTCATCTAAGGTGTGAAGAAAAAGAGCTAATATACCATGGTTGAATCATCTCATAGAACTGAGGAGTGATGTGAGGCTAGATCATCATATAACTGAAGGAAAATAAGAAATGTATGTAACGGGATGACATGAACAAAAGATCCCATGCAAATTGAATCACACTACATAAGTTGAAAAATGGCTTTGGGAGTATTACCCCTAAAGGGACAACACAATGGAAATGGATGTATTATTAAAATTGTATTTTGTATGTTGAGATGTAGAGTTGGAAATTTGAATCTCACAATTATTATTTTATTTTAAATTAAAAATAAAATTATTTTTTATAAAAGAATATATCAATTTATACTTTTATATTAGTTTGGTCAGGTTTGTGTTTATTACTTTATATCAAAATTATGCGTATTTATGATTGATTAATTATTAGTTTGACTATTTATGATTGATTTATTATTAGTTTGACAAATGAAGCATATTTCAATTTTATGGATGTATATAATTTGGAAAATATCTTCTAATTAAAATTTAATTTATTTATGATGGAAGATCACACATCTCCATTTTTGTCAATTTTTTTTCTTATATTTCTCGTAACTTTAATTTAATCGGCTACTAAGTTATTATTTTATAAAGAATTTATGGTCATTAATAGCTTTTTCTTCCCTCATTGAAGACAAAGAACTCCCTTTCCTAATATGAAGACAAAAAAACTAACTACCTTTCTTGATATGAGGAATCTAAATCTAATTCATGTCTTTGCATTTTATTCTAGAAATAATTATGTTTTCTAGAATCAATGAGAGGTGAGTTACTTTTTGAGATATATCCTAGTTGTTGAATGAGCAAGTTCAGAGTCTCTTAAGTATATTTTGCTTTACTCAATGATTATCTATTTTTCAGTCTTTCCACCAAAAGGACATCCAAACAACTACTAAAGTTATGAGGAACAAGAGAAAAATAAGTAATGCAAATATAATAATTCGTTTCTAATTTTATCTATTATAATTGAGAGATTTTCAAAAAAAAATAAAAATCTTTTCACAAATAAAAAATCAAAATTATTGGTATTTAAATTTTTAATGATTTTAAAGAGTGATTTACACAAAAGTAAAGAGCTATCCCATGACCGTGTGAATTGGGATTTTTTCAGGCTTTTGCTCTTTTAGATTGGGCTTTCCTTGTTGGTGGTTAATTGAATCATGGCTTGCATTTCCTTTGCAATGTTAAATAATGGTGGACCTTCTTCTTTCTTTAAAAGTTCAAGGGGTTTATGACAGGGTTTTCCTCTTTCCCTATTCTTATTTATTCTGGTTATGCATGGATTAAGTCGCCTTATTGAGCAAGAAAAAGTCTTTGGAAATCTTTCCGATGTCAAAATTTCAGTTTTGATGAGAATAACGCATTTATTGTTAGTGGATGATATTTTGTTGTGTGGTATTTGATCTCTATCGAAGTGGAGAATTTTTAATAAAATTCTCCTTTTTTGTAATGCTACGGGTTTGAAAATCAATTTTGAAAAATCTACTTTTTACTCTTATGGAGTTGTTGAGAAGACTCTTCTTCAACTCCAAAGCTTGTTTAATATCCATATTTTGGATTTAGATATTTAGGTTTTCATCTAAAACCTAATTGCTACTCTGCCTCTGATTGAATCTGGTTGATTCAAAAGGTTGATCGGAAAATTGGCATTTGGTGTCTTAAGTGGATCTCTTTGGGAGGTCGTTATATCCTTGTGAAATATGTTTTGGAAGGTCTGTCAGTTTATTGGCTCTCTGTCACTCGAATTCCCTATGTCGTTTTGGATCAGATTCGTAGAAGATCCTTCAGATTTCTTTGGTCCGAAAAGAGGGAGAAAGATAATTTC
>JASDQU010106588.1:89706-102262 GCA_032191745.1 Picea mariana | reverse complement strand
CTCTCTAAGAGGTGGGGGACATTACATACAACAACCTCAAATATTTTATATTCGGATAAATTGGGTTACAAAATACATTTGAGAATATTTCCCAAAATCGTTGTCTTCGAATTTGTTAAAAAATATATAGTTCAATACATATTTTGTGAAATTTAAATCTGTTTTCCATAATGACTGGGATTGGCGCTCTCGCGAACCACAAAGAAAATATGTACAAGAATCAAGCTTGTAGAAAGAAGAAAGTTGGCGATCAAAGACAACAAGACCTGGCAAGAAGAAAGAGAAAATTGTCAGTCCTCGGTTAAAGCTTTGTATTTAAATAGGTAGAGTAAATGGATGAAGACATCGACAAAGACAAAAGAATGTGATCAGAATCAACTTACTATGATGGTATCCCATGCCTTGTTATTTTTTCGTTGATTTCCTTTTATCACTTTCCTCGAAGGTTATGGGAACCATCTCAAGCGTCCTTTGCCCTTCATTAGTAATCTTGTCGACAATATTTTTGAACCACTCCTTGATGTAGCTCCTCATGGGCGCCACGTTGATTTCATGCCATATTTTTATATTGAAGAACTCACTTTCCAAGTCCCTTAGATCAATAGAGAGGTTGTGCAATGCTTCTTGAATATCTTGGTTTTTAATCGAATAACTGACTAGCCAGATTTTCATGTCATCTTCACCATATTCAAGAATGCCATAGAAATTTTCAAATGATAGTCTTTTATAGATTTGAACTTGATCATCAAATGCTTGCTTGGTTAAAAACAACAAGTTGAATATCAATTTCGGGTCTTGGACTTCATTGGTGCTACCAGCTAGATCTATCTCAGTTAGCTTCTTGAATAGTTTGTCTCTTCTAGATATGGCCTGGCTACATGCTTGAACGATACCAATCATGTTTTTTACCTTTTCTTTCCAGCATGCGTTTAGTTGGTTTATTCGATCCAGAGAGGGGAGATCCTCCTCTCTTCTTCTGAATTCTGTCATACCAGTAATTTTAACACCAAATGGTACAACTACTTCGAGGTAGAAACCTTGCTTGTTCTTGAGATCTGCTTGCAAATACTCATGAAAAGCATGCGCTCTTGTTCCAAAAGAGACCATACTCTTTGACATCTCCCAAGCTTCTGTTATTAATTCCATTCTTCTCTTTATATTCTTTTCCACATGGCCTCGAGCTGATGTGAGAAGCCTTGTTGATCCTTTTAACTTTGTCGCAGGTGCGGTGGGCTCGATCATTGCTAAAGGAGTAGCAAATAGTGGAAGGGGCATTAGAGCTCATTCCAATTCTTTGATTTGCTCCGTTAACTTGACGTTCTCTGCTTCAAGGCCGCTAATAGAGTTGTCTAGATAATCTCTAGTTGCTCGATGTATCTGAGAGATCTAGGAAGGGCGCATGTTTCGTAGGTTAATCTCTGAACGAGATTTCCCTTTCTTATTCTTTACATTTCTCTTTTCAATAACCAATATTTTGGATTCGTTGTCAAAAACAACACTATGAAATGCAAAAGACTCTCTTTGTCCAAGGTATCGGTCCTAATTATTTCCATCTCAAGGTTATGGGGAGCTGTGCTCTCTAGCTGGTCGACGTCAGGGAACATTTTGTCAATGTCAATTTCTAGTTCCATATCTTTGAGGGGAGATTGTGGATATCAATGTATCCCCTCAGTCCTTCCTGTTCTTGCACTATTGTTTTTCGTTTTTTTCTCACAGAAAGTTTATGAGAACTTTCAATTTTGTCGAAGGGAGGGTTCTTATCTCCTCCTCTGTCTGAAGAACTGTGTGTGACTTTCTTGCTTGGGTAGGTCGTTGGAGTGCTGCTCCGAGATGTTGTAGTCTTAGGTGTGGCGGTCAGGGATTGGGTACTTTTCTCACCCGAGCCTTTTCGTTTATGCTTGTACGACTCATTGGTGTTGAGTATTGTCTCCAGGTCGTCAGTGCACGAGAATGACTTCCTGAGGTGTTATCTTCGTCTTCATTCAGGATAGTGTCAATGAAAGAATTGTTGAAACCGATAGCCAATAAGTGTTCTACAAAAATACCATCAGGGTCGAACCCTTTTAATTTTTCAACATATTTCAAATTGAAGCTATGGAAGTGGCCCGTGAAACCGTCAATTTTGTTCATATTCCTGACTATGAAATCCATGACTTTCCAAGGAAAAGGGATGAATTTCCTTTTTCTCTTTTCATGGAAAAAATGCAACCAGTAGGTGTATTGCCTTGCTATCTCGGCAAGAAACATTGTACCAGATATGTGACATGGAAGGAAGGAAGGATTTTGTTTGGACCCAAAAATCCTTATAACATTATAGTTCTCCATTTGTTCTAGTGTGTCCTTCCTATCCAGGAACTTGATCGCCTGGTCAGACATTCGAAAAAATTCCTTTCCAAATATCAACCCTTTAAAAACTGAAACAAAATAATTAAAGACTTCATAAAAATGTTGGGAGGCATTTGTTGGGACTCAGAAATGTCATCTTTCCATCCACCTTTCCCTTCAGCAGTCTTCACATTTCATCGCCCCATTAACCTTTCATGATACCATTTTCTTAATTAAATATGGGTTAAACCTTATTATTTTCCAAATCATTTATTTTAGTATTAAAAGGGAATTTGTGATTAAATATTAGAAAATTGACATGTTTTCATATATCTCAAAAATGTGTGAGATTTATCATGTGTAGGAATATGTGAAGTATTAATTCAAAAGACTTCTCGAATACTTCCTCCACCATTTCAAGATTTGAGAAGATAATTCAATCCTAATCCAAGGAGAAGATCATGGAGATTTGGTTGTCATATCTTATCCAAGATATGTGAGAGATATGTGTGAGGATTTGAAGGGATTGTATTTTGTAATAAAGGGAAATGGGTTGAGAGAAAAGTGGATTTGTAATTATGAGATGTTTATCTCCTTTTCAAAGATCTCATGTATAAAAGAGAGTGCCTTCTCTTCATGAAAGGGAGAGAATTATTATTATGTAGATCAGGGAGAACCAGTATTATGTGAAAGATGAGAATCATTATTATGTAGATTGAAAAGAGGATTCATTATTATGTAGATTAAGGGAATTGTTAGGACATAAGTTCTTGAGGAGAATTGTTATGATGTAGATTGGATTCATGAAGAGACTCCTTTTGTAAACCTACATGTTGAAGATTAACACAAGTTTGAGTTTAGTGATCTTATGTCTCATAGAAGTTGGCATCTGGTGATCTGAAGCTTCCATGTTGGCATCGGTAAGGGCCATCGATCCATCTTGGTAAGCTTATTGTAAATTGTTAGTGTAGATTTTCATTTCATGTATTTGTTATTTTGATTTCATGTTATTTTGTTTGATTTCACTATTCGAATGTGTTTCAAAGTGTGGTAATGCAGGAACGGTTGGATCTCCATATTTCACCATACATGAGATTTAATGGAGCATCCTACTTGTTAGTTTAGTTGCTCCATGAGATAGAATCAAAGTTCATCTTTTCTTTTCATGAGCCATCAATGAACATGTCCATCATCTGAGCAAGAGTTTTTGCTTGTTTATGAGTTTTGCTTTCCATCTTTCGAATTGTGTGAATATTGTCATTTTCAAGAGTGTGTTGGTTTCTAAATGGTTTTCTTATCTAATCTATACTAAACAGACATAGGAGCCTATCTGTTATTGGCACATATAGTGCATCAACTCTACTGATTACGAATCATGGTTGATAATTTATGTTTGGTAATATATTATGCAAATAATTGCACCAACAACGTTGTGTCTCCATAATATCTTATACCAGAAGGTTACTAGGTCAAATTCGCAGTTTACTTCTTACATAGAGATAATCCAGGGAATGGACAGCAATGCGCTACCGCGAAAATGAAATAAGATGACATAAAGAATTTCTTTTGCCTTGTGTATTGCAATAACTGGGAAGATATTTCAATGGAAATCAACTTTCCCCAATCAAAGATGGTTTGTTCCTTCACCGTAAAATATAAAATATACAGACTCATCCAAGAGATGATGGTTGTATTTTCTTGTCTCGTTATCCTCATGAAAAGCCATGCAATTTCTCAGAAAGGGTTTTTAAATTCATTAACCTATAATGTGGTCATGTCCCCGGGACCGGCCGCTGGGTTCTCTGAGAACTCTGGTAAGAGGTCCAATCCATTATCATGCTTCTTTAAGAACTCTCTGCAATTCTCGCCCTTGAAAGTAGGTGTTAGTTCGGGAAGTCTTAACATATTTTGAAATACTTGAGGCGATAGGGAGACTCGGGAATGGTCCCGCAACTGGATAATTCGTTGGTTCGGAATATAATTTTTGGCACAACAGGTGAGCAACTTCTTACAGTCAAAACGTTTGGGGACACAACCTACTCGTGCAATTATAGACGTCTAGATAACTTTCTTCTGGGAAGAAGGGGATGAGTAGTAGTCATAAGCTCTGGACCACTAAAAACTCTGGTCCTCGCGCCTGAAAATATTCAAGGTATCTCCACAGAAATTTTGTCGAGCTGCAACCATAAGGTGATGAAAACATTCCTTTTCTCCTAATAGTATTTAAAATGAACATTGGAGCATGATAATATAATCTCCTGTAAATCTTGGCTTAATGCGTTTTAATGGGAGATGTCCTCAACCTTTTCTCCTATTAATGCCAATCTTTTCGAAGTGTCTGGTGAGTTGTCACTAATAAAGGCATGATTAATGTGCATTGGGAAGGGCACGAAGTTGTGACAACAAGAGGTGAAGAATCGACTAAGTATGGAAATGTGGGGTATAATTCCTTAAAAAAACTAAAGTAAAGAACAATTTTTTCGAGTTCAATATCCACACAAAAAAGAAAATCAGATGCCATAATATTGACCTCTATCAATTCGATAATAGGGAAGTTTAGTAGGTGAATCCAAATATCGCTCAGTGTAGGCGACTTGGGTGCATGTGGGGTGCCTGTGAGAAAATCTAATGTTTCAATGAATATTTGTTTGTATTGCAACATGTGACAGTAATTGTGTCCTGATAGTATTTAAAATGAACACTGGAGGATGGTAATATAATCTCCCGTATATCTTGGTTTAATGCATTTTAATGGGAGATGTCCTCGAGCTTTTCTCATTAATGCCAATCTTTTCGAACCTGTGTGGTGAGTTGTCACTAAAAAAAGCGTAATAAATTTGCATTGGGAAGTGTGCAAAGGTGGCGGGGATGGACGAGAGTCCACAAATGCACGAATCTGTGACAACAAGAGGTGAAGAATCGACTAAGTATCAAAAGGCAGGGCGGACAGTCAGACCTGGACATACTCATCGTAGGTAGAGTGAAGCTTGCGAGTTCGAGGAGTCTGGGGTCGAATTGTAGATAACGGAAGTTTTGGGTGCAATATGTATATCACGGAACATGGGGCATGAGAGTTTGATAGTGCCAATACGGGAACTCGCGGGCATAAACATTAACTATGGGAAAAACATTCTTAGCTATGTAATATACCTGGAGCTCGACAAACTCAGGTTCAAGTTAAAAGATAATTTGTTTATATTTACTTAAATACTATTCATATTATTTTATTTTATTAGTATTTTTTGTGGCCCAAATGCAAACCATGTTCCAATTTGAAGGGTGATTTAACATTTTCATATGCAAGCATATTCTCAAATATGCCAAGGTGTAATATATGCACAGTACTAAAGAGGGGCATCATGTCAACACCTTTGTAGATGACAGTGGGCTGGCACAACATTGCATTCTTGCTATGATGATACCTTAAAAAACTAAAATAAGCAACATTTTTTTGTCAATTCAAGATTGACACAAAAAAATTCATCAGATTCCATAATATTCTCCCATTAATGCATTTTAATGGGAGATGTCCTCGAGCTTTCCGCTTATTAATGCCAATATTTTCGAACCTCTGTGGTGATGTGTCACTAGTAAAAGCATAATTAATGTACATTGGGAAGGGGTAAAGGTGGTGGGGATGGAGAGGAGCGAAAAATGCTTTGAAACTTTTGTGAACCTAGGAGTCTGTGAACCCATGAAACTTTGAAGAATCGACTAAGTATGGAAAGGCGGGTCGGTCAGACGAAGTCATCATAGGTAGAGTGAGGCTTGCAAATTCAAGTACTCTGGATTCAAATTGTAGATCACCTAAGTTTTGGGTGCAAGATGTATACTCTGAACACGGGGCATGAGAGTTAGATAATGCCTACCAAGGAACCCAAGGCCATAAAATTGGCTAAGTATGGAAACGAATAGTGGTAGGTCAGAATCGTTATGTGAAGATATAGATGGATATATAATTTCTCAGTCCGCCACCCCAGGAACCTACGAGCATAGAAATGTGACTAAGTATAGAACCAGAAATGGGTAATAGAAGGGGAGAAGAAAAGGGGAAAACTGGTAAGTATAGAAGAAGAAAAAGAAAGGGAGCAAAGAACTTTATGCATCACAAAACAACACTTAGTCTGATAATTATCAAGCGATAGAAACACATCAACTATGGGGAAAACATTCTCAGCCATGAAATATAGTTGGAGCTCAACAGACCCTGATTCAAGTCTAAAGAGATGTTTTTTATATCTATTTCAACAAGCTCGTAGGTAGAGTGAGGCTTGCAAGTTCGAGGATTCCAAGGTCGAATTATAGATCACATAAGTTTTGGCTGCAAGATGTATACCCCGAACACGGGGCATGAGAGTTTGATAGTGCCTAGCTGGGAACTCGCGGCCATAAAATTGGCTAAGTATGGAAACGAACGACGGTCAGTCGAACTCGTGATGTGAAGATATAGATGGATATAGAATTTCTCACTTCGCCACCCCGGAAACCCATGGCCATAAAATTGGCTAAGTATGGAAATGAACGACGGTCGGTCGGACTCATGATGTGAAGATATAGATGGATATAGAATTTCTCACTCCGCCACCCCGGGAACCCGCGAGCATAGATATGTGACTAAGTATAGAACTAGAAATGAATAATAGAGGGGAAGAAGAAAAGGGAAAAACGGGTAAGTATAGAAGAGGAAAAAGAAAGGGAGCAAAGAACTTTATGCGTCACACAACAACACTTAGTCTAATAATTATCAAGCGATAGAAACACATCAATGCTTTGAAACTTTTGTGAACCCGGGAGTCCGTGAACCCACGAAACTTTGAAGAATCAACTAAGTATGGAAAGGCAGGGTGGTCAGACATAGTCATCATAGGTAGAGTGAGGCTTGTGAGTTCGAGGAGTCTGGGGTCGAATTGTAGATCATCGAATTTTTGAGTGCAAGATGTATACCCTGAACACAGGGCATGAGAGTTCAATAGCGCCTGTGCGGGAATCCGCGGCCATAAAATTGGCTAAGTATGGAAAAGAACGGCAGTCGGTCGGACTCATGATGTGAAGATATAGATGGATATAGAATTTCTCACTTCGCCACCTCGGGAACCCGTGAGCATAGATATGCGACTAAGTATAGAACCAGAAATGGATAATAGAGGGGAAGAAGAAAAGGGAAAAATGGTTAAGTATAGAAGAGGAAAAATAAAATGAGCAAAGAACTTTATGCCTCACACAACAACACTTAGTCTGATAATTATCAAGTGATAGAAACACATCAACTATGGGAAAAACATTCTCGACCATGAAATATAGCCGGAGCTCAATAGACCCTGGTTCAAGTTAAAAGATATGTTGTTTATATCTATTTCAACAAGCAATAGACAAAATATATAACTTGGCATTCTTATATGCAAGCATATTCTAAAATATGACAAGCTTCAATATATGTACATATTAGAGTTTTGTAACCATACCTCTTAGTATCTAGACCTTGTACTATGATGGAGGTTTCACATTTACTTGTCGATAGTTCTTGTGAACTAAAAAACATGTGGTGTAAACGACATAAACTTTATTACCATGGCATAGTAGAATAAATAACTGCAGATATTTGTTTCCTATACATAGCAAGAGCATAATCTATGAATCCTTACCTTAGGCATTGTTGTTGTGCTAATGTTTGTGATGATTCACTGCTCATGCCCATGTCACTTGTGAAACAGTGGCTATGAACATGTTTATATTGTTCATACTCGATATGGATGTGCATTAGGCATACACATTGTATTTTCTCTGGCACCACTGTTGCCATACCTTTTGGAATATTGTGCTCCAACTTTCTCAGCTATGGCACATAAGGCTTCATCTTCATTTTCAACTAGTCTGTTCTTTTTTCAATGTAGCAATACAGAGAATACAATGGACATGAAGGCAAGTTGCTACGTAGGAACACATGAAAAAAAGATGGAATACAAATTTATTTATTTCAAGATAGCGACACAGAAAATACAATTGACATGAAGATAAGTTAATATATATGAAGATATGCAGTATCTAAGGAAAAAACAAAACAAAAGAGTTGCAAACCGGTGGAATAAATATAGACAGAGTAAATGAAAAACAATTGGATATGGAATACGAGTAAAAGTATGCACCTTTGTATGTATTCTTCTATATTTTTGGTTAAGAGTTCTTTGCCTTGTCTAGTTTTCCTGTTTGTTTCAATGAAGGAAAGTACAAAACACAATGAACATGAACATAAGTTGATATGTAAGGAAAAAACAAGGAATATGTACATATAGTAAATAAACTAGAATAAAAGGAATAGAAAAACAGATAGTGTTAGAAGCATGTGTTGTTTTTTTTTCTTCATCCATGTATGTGTATATATTAAAAAAATTGTGTGAAAATTTTTTGTATCCAAAATCAATTACAAACCAGGAAAAACTAAGAAGTTGGATAACTTGGTTTTGTGCAACAAGCTAGACAGATATGCTTTGAGACATAGAAATATGATTTTGCAATATGTTTGATGTATATTTCATAATTCAAGTGCAATACTAATTGTATCGTGATCAGACCAGTATGTGTCTAAGATAAAGAGGTTGTATTGGGAAATGGGCACATTCGACCATACATGGTCAATAAGTGTGTTTTGTACATGATTTATCTTATCCAAAAGAAAGCGGAGATTGTATCTGCACATGTAATTTTCCAATTCTTTTGTTTTGGCATTATTTTGTAGCATGTCAATATTGAAATCTCCTACAATTACAATGGTTTTGTTTAGATGCAAATGCTCTCATGCATTTGAAAGAACATTTAGTATGTTGGAGAATGTTGCATGCGGAGCAGCATAGAGATTTTGTATTGCAATTTCTGATCCATGGAAAATCACTTTTGCGAGCACCATCTCAACATTGTTTTCTTCGAAATGCTAATGCTCCAAAATTGTTACATGTTTTTTCACTAATATCATCACCCCATGTGTAATGTAACTTGATATGCAATTGTGATTTGGAAATTGCTTGTTTTGCATGCATAATGTCATGTATTTTTCCTGCAAGCACATAATATTGGATTACATTGTGTCATAGTCATTGAGTATATCATCCATATGTGCATGTAGGTTGCGCGTGTTAAGTGAGAGAATTGATACAGATGAGTTTGTTTGTATGGATTGGTAATCATACTGTAGATGCCACTTTGCGCTAGTCCTAAGGCGTTGCATCTCAATATCAACTTTGTGTTTGACTTTGAAGTTATCTTTTGTAAGAGTGCTTAGTAAATACAAGGAGTCTATGCTTTTGACACGGGACAATGTTGTGTATACAAGTCCATGTATTTGAATTCCAGCATGGGTCAAATGCAACACTATCAAGTGTTATCCCTTGCGATCTGTGGATTGTACGTGCACATGCAATTTTAATTGGAAACTATTTTTGAATATTCAGTCAACCTGTCTTTGTCAATGTCCGTACTGGTCTTGATATTCATAAGATAGGTGTCCAATCACGCACAATGTTTGAATTATATAGATAATCCAACTTGTTTGCTTGTCGGTGGCCTATATGCGGCTCATGGAACTTAATCCAGAGGACATGAACTTTTTTTGTTTTGGTATAATCTTTGAGTATTCCATCTGCACCATTTACCAAGCCATCCTGTGAATCATAGTTGCAGGCATATATTTCAACTAGCATGTCTAATTCCAGGACAAGTTGCAAAGGCAAAGTGGTTGTATGTTCATGACGTGGTACATTTTCATGGTTGTCTTCTTCGAGGTCAATTGAATTGATGATGATATCATCGCTAGGCATGAGCGATAGCATGTACCTGTTATGCATTGCAACATCCCTATTCATGTAGAACAAGTAAGGGAAGGTTGGGTTTGCTGGTATAGGTCGCATGCACCTTAAATTGATATATCTTAAGTCATCATGTGTTTGGTTGTTTGTCTGCATTCTATTCAGAATTGCAATAAATGTTTCATTTGTCTGGTGCATTGTAGTATGTAATTCAAATCATTTTATATTGTCTTTCTAGAAGTCATGCGTCATTGTTTGCATATTGACCGTAGGTTGTTCAAATATCAAAGAATCTTGGATGGGTTGCACCTGGTAAAGATCCCCACAGAATATCATGTTAGTGTTCCAAAAGTATTTGTTGTGCACATGTTTTATGTTTCTTATTCAGTTGTCAATGGAATACAAGAAGCAACTTCCAATCAAAGATGCCTCATCTACGAAGACAAGTTGTAGTTCATCATAAATCTTAGACAAGGTATCTAACATTTCCTTGATGAGTGGAAGAAACTGTTACTTGTTAAAAGGCATAAAAAATGCAGAGTGGATTGTTGTTCCACCTGCATTATATGTAGCTTTTCTTGTGTATGAAACTATTAGCCCCTTTGGTTTCATAGGGTCAAAGAAATTGTTTGAATCATAGATTCGTATAAGCATTTGAAATAGTGCTTTTGGTGTGAATGTCTTGCTTGTTCCTGTCCTACCTGTAAGGAACAAGTGCATAGGAGTGTGCATGTTCAAGCATTTTTTAATTGCAATGTCCTTTAGAATTGCTTGTTGCTCTCGATTCAACAGATGTATGACTCTGTAGTATTCATTATTTTCAATAAATAAATAATGTTTTGTGACTTGAAAGCCAAGATTGATATGTTTTTCAATGCCGGTTACTCGAGGATGAGACAAATATGCTTGCAAGTCATAGGACTCACAAAGAGTTCTAGTTGTTTTACGGTTTGTGAATGTCTCATCAATATTGTCAGGGTTTTCTAGTTCATGAACTGCACTTTCTAATTCACCCCTTGTTGGATTAACATTGTATGTAAATATAGATTCATTGGTTTGTATTGTAGTCTCATAAGAAATATACACAGCTTCCCATGTAGGGAAGTTATGTTTTAATGTGTTTTCATTTTGATCAAACAGAACGTACAATAGTATTTTTTCTCTACAATAGTTTTCATAGTCAGTATGTTTGTTGTATTTGACAAAGTGTATTACAGAGGGTTTTTTTCTTTTTGATATGGGTGCACCATTTTTTTTGTAATGCGATACGAAATCTGGTAAGAAGATATGTTTAATAGGAGATGGACGCTGGAGGTAATAATCAATAATAGAGGGACATAGTACGTCTTCTGAATTATTAGGCTCTTGTTCTAGCAAAGACAATGGTTTAAGCACAAATGTGTGTTTCTCAAGTAGAGATGTGACTATGAAAACACATTTCCTTGAACTACAGTTAAGGGGCAGGGAAAGTGAGATGTGGACTACTTGTTGAGTAGACATTTGTTGAAGATTAAGTAATGTATTTCCAAGCGTACATATCATTTTCATAACATCAATATGACTTCTTTCATGTTCTTTGTGTATTCTTTTGAATGCACTTGTCATAGATTTTTCAACCTTTGTCATATACGAGGTACAGTATGATGTTGCAGCATATGCATTGAGGACATACTATGCATCTGTATTTTCATTCCACATAACTGGCATGTCCTTGGAGAAACTGTTGTTCCAAATATGGGAAAGTTTTCGTTTAAGGAAAATTGTTGGTTGTTTAAGTGTAGATTGTATGGCTTGGATGTACTCATCTTTTGTTAGATTTAGCTCTGTCAAGAAGTCGTCGAAGCTCATTAACTCATCAAAGTCTCGTTGCTCTAGAAATGTGAACAAGGATTTAGATTTCTCCATGAGAACATTGTCCTCTAAACTAATTGGCTCTATGATTCTTGTTGTTCTCATTGGCGGCACAAGGAAGTTGTATCTACAATGTGAATTTTTTTTCATTTTTTACAGCTTCTTGTATGATAATATCTATGAACTTTGGCAAGTTTTGGATCCAAATGATCTGTGTTGCATGTTATGTATTTGTCCATAAACTTCTCAATATTTGAGTTGTTTTCATTGTTAGAAAAACAAGACCGTGGAGCAATAAAATAAAACAAATGCGGAAAAAAAACACAAAAGATACACAATACAATAGAGACACAGATTTACGTGGTTCACCCAATGTGGGCTACGTCCACCAGGGAAATTTCCAGGTCCTTACTTTATTATTATCCAGCATATGAAGGGATACAACCTACAACAAACCTGTTGTAACTTTCTCTTCTTTCTCTCACAGTCTCCTATCTCATAATACAATATTCGCCATCAACCATAGCCACAATACATTTCCCTCATAAAAGAGGGTTGCCTTCTAGGGCAAAAAACCCTAACAT
>JASDQU010106588.1:35185-46257 GCA_032191745.1 Picea mariana | reverse complement strand
CGATCTCCCAGATTTTCTTTTTTGATCTACGGGAGCAGGCAACTCTATGGAAGTAGCTTGTATTTTTGTCACCTCCAGCCAACCACAACATCCTGCTCTTTATACGCCATCTCTCCTCCTCATCACGCAGAAGTTTGTTACGAGCATCCTATAGAGATCGAATCCTGTGTTCTAAGTCCTCGCAGCTAGGCATCTGAAGCTTTTGTTTTAGTAGAAAATCCAGCTCAAGTTCAATGCTGTTATGCTTGGCTTGATCTCTGTCTTTTTTATCCTTTAGCCATTGAATCGAGAGTGATTTTAAGGTACTGAGTTTTCTGAACAAATTCCCTTGTGCGTCTCCAGGAATGACGTGAGAGCAGTCTGTCCAAACTGATGTAACAAGATTAATGAAGGAAGGTTCCTTCAACCACAGCGAATTAAATTTGAAGGGATGACCCTTAGCTCCACGGCCTTCCCCTAATTGAAGGCAGATCGGTGTATGATCAGACAAGAAGGGAAGTTTAACCCATGCACAGCTACTGTAAGTCGGTAAGAGTAGACTCTCAGCAACCAGAAAGCGATCTAGTCATTTGGAAATATTAGCTGACCCTTGTCTTCCGTTCCTCCAGGTCGGCAGAAGCTCTGGTGGTTTTATATCAATCAGAGCATTTTTGTAAAAAATCTGTTGAAAAAAGCTTGAAAGAGGGTCAGTCGATGCCGAGTCGCCCCAAATTTCAAAAGTGTTGGTAGTTAGATTAAGATCACCGGCGAGAATGAGGTTCTCTGCCACCAGTAGTCCCAGATTGTCTAGCTGCTACCAGAAGTCTTTGCGTCCAGTGCAAGGGCCATAAACGTTGAGCAGGTTGATAGGACGATTTAGTTCAAGACTAGTCCCGGTAAGCAAGATTCCCCCAGGGCTGAGCATCGGGGAGAGATTGAAAAATGCAGGATCCCAAGTGACCAGTAGTCCTCCCGAAGTTCCCACAGAACTTGCTGCACAGGACAGCTAGCTCGGGCAAAGTAAATGCATGAAATCTCTAGCCACTGAAGCAGGAACAAGAGTTTCTTGAAGGAAGATGATAGAAGGATGTGTTTGATCGATGATTCTTCTCATGGAGGCTTGTTTCAGAGGTCCTCTGACCCCTCTGATGTTGAGGGATAGCAAGATCATGATTTCCCTCTTGCAAGGGCTTTAATGCCTCTAAGCGCCCCTTGTGTTGGAACAGGAATGGAAGAAACCGCTGATGTCGAGCCAGTCAATGTCTTCTTTCGTGCACTGCGAGTTTTTAAAGGAGAGAGCTCCAGGCCTACTCCTCTTGACCAGGTAGGGTCCCGGTCTGTGGAAGGTATAAGTCTTGAGGAAGATGGTCGATCAGGGAGACTCCCGGATCCTAGCACTGTATTTTTTCCATGGTATGTGTGGAGAGGGAGAGATTCAAAGGGAAGGGAGGGTTCAAGGGAAGAATCCTGAATCAAGGTATCCAGTTGTGTTTCCGAGTGGGAAGGTTCAGTATATCCGGCGAGAGATTTAGGGTCATGGGAGACATCTATTGCATTGAAGGGATCGGTCTCAGACAACAAATGAGTAGTCGGTAAGGGTTGAGAAGTGTGGGGGACCTGAGCTGGAGAAGGTAAAGCAATGGATGGTTGGATGGAGTTCGGTACGAGAGGATCAATGGAATGGGCTGTTAAGGAAGCCGAGGAGTTTGGAGATAAAATATAATCAGCGTGTTCGGAAATGAAGAGCCTATCCGAGGCCGAGAAGGTGCTGTAAAGAGAAGGGCAGAGTTTTTGAATCTTACTCACTAAATCGTCCTCCGAAGCAGTGTCATCGCTTTGATAGAAAGGAGCTTCAGTTGGCTGATTTGGAGATGAGATATAGCCATTAAAATTTGCCTCTTCAACTGGGTCCAAGATCACCTCTGGAGGGGGGAACTTGGAACATTCTCTTCGCAAGTGTCCAGTTCTACAACAGAAAGAGCAGCGGAACGGAATGCCTAGGTAGTCCAATCTCTGAGAGAGCAGTTGACCGCGCCAGTCTATCTCCAAGACTTCAGGAAGTCCAGCATGAATATCTAATTCTACATAAATCCTCGCTATTCTTCTATCCTCTGCCTCAAGCAAGTTTGAGTCCACTTTGAGAAAACGTCCTATGGATGCTCCAATCCGTTCAAGAGCTTGCAGATTCCAAAGTTGGAGCGAGAGATCTAGGAGGAGTACTCAGAGATGTCGAAGACTAAAGAATTATGTGGCAGGGTTAAAACCAAGTCTCCAACGTTTTAGCATGAGACTTCCCCCGTCGATGGGCCAAAAGCCTCCCAGGATCAATGTAGAGTCTTCTGGAGTCTTAAAAATAAAGCCTAGCCAACCTTGTTGTAACGGGTGAAACTTGGGAAGGTACCTGAGAATAGGTTTCCAAGTTGAGTCCATCCAGTCTTCTAACTTCTGCTTGCAGTTTAGTTTGTAGGCTAAACGTCCAACTAAAGCACACAGGGCTAAGTTGCATGCTTCAGAAAGCCCGATATCCATTCCAAGCACAAGTTTGGGATGCCTTCGCTTGGGTTTCCAAACCTTTTGTGGGCGTTTCTGTGATCTAAGTTTCTTATATGAGGTCGAGTTCTCCAAAGAATTGTATTATGTTTGTGAAAGATTCTTCTGGAATCCTGTGTTGTACTGTGATAAACCTGGTTGAGGTGAGACTGGATGAGGCTCTTCCAAATGGGA
The DNA here is from genome assembly GCA_032191745.1 of Picea mariana. NCBI lineage: Eukaryota > Viridiplantae > Streptophyta > Pinopsida > Pinales > Pinaceae > Picea > Picea mariana. The sequence goes on along the minus strand of JASDQU010106588.1, from coordinate 43,554 downwards.
CTGTGGTGGAACGTCCTTTGAAGAAGTAGCTGACAGATGAGTTTGTGGAGCAGAGTAAGGTGGAAGATTGGGGCTGGAAAGTGAAAGAGGAGGTGCGCCAGCAGTCTTATTTGAATGGAAGTGTTTTGTACAGAGTTCGTCTATCGAGGCCAGAACTTCTGGGTGGTCCCAAGGGTCCCCCAGGTTCTCAACAGATATAAACGTATCCTTTGGCTCCATGTGCAACTTCAAGAGAATACTAAAAGGAAGAGGGCGAAATACGAGGACAGAAAGCTCAGTCGGCGAGGAAGTTCCGACCGGTCCAGCGGGTTAAAGGTAAAGCAGTCAGAAAAGGGTAATGGTGAAGTAGGAGTCACTCAGCGCAGGTCAGTGATCAGAAGGGAGACAGGGAAAAAGACAAGAAGACAACAGGTAAGCCTATGGTTGAAAAACAGCCCGACAAACTATGTCGACAACCCAGCGAGCAAATGAGACAAAACAGCGAGCAAAAGGTGAAAAAACCAAGCTGAGTTGGATGATACCAACCGAGAGGCGCCAGGGAGAAATGAGTAAGTCAGATCAAAAGGAGTGAGAGAAACCAACTAAAAGAAGATTACCGCAGTTGATGAGAATCAGTAGAACATATGTCTGTGGACATCTGATCAGGTTACAGGCTATGGTGAGCTCCAGTATCAGAACCAGGTTCAAAATTCGCCATGGGTGCCAAAATCGCCCGCCTCCTCACCCTAGATAAAATTCGCCATCTCCAATAAGCCTTACCTGCCTCTCCACTTTTACGCCACCACAACTCCAGGGCGAGCGAAGCTTGGAACCATCAAACCCATGATATGAGAGAAGGTTGGACATGAAAAATGAAAAATAAAAATAAAAATTGAATAATTAATTGAATAAAATTTAACAAAACATTATCACATTAATAATGAATAAGATATTTAATATAGTAAAGGATAGATATCATAAATTTAATTTATAGTTTATTTATTAATATTAATATAAAATAGTATATATACAAGTATATATCCATTTTACTCTAGAGTCCAGAAGGATCAATTTCTAGGTACAAATCTTTATTATCATAAGCAAATTCGAAATTCCAAAATTCCAAATTTACATTTAAAAACATTAAAAATAATATTGAATAAAATTTAAGTAATTGTTTATACTATCATTTAAGTAAAAAGTGTTATAGCATTATATAAATTACTATAAATATTGGTACAATGTTATAATATTCTATAAATTATTAAATCTCATGTTGTGGTCTGGGTCAGGATCGGACTAGTGATACATAACCATGACTATAAATATGAATCAGTGACTCCATAATTATTAGATGCAAAAATGTATATGATAAAATTTATATCATGGAACAACCTAGACATGAAAAGTAAAAAATAAAAATACATTTAAATAATTAATTAAATAAAATTTAACAAAACATTATCACATATTAATAATGAATACGATATTTAATATTAATATTATAGGATAGATATCATAAATTTAATTTATAGTTTATTTATTAATATTAATATAAAATAGTATATACAAATATATATCCATTTTAACTCTAGAGTCAAGAAGGATCAATTTCTACGTACAAACTTTTATTATCATAAGCAAAATAGAAATTTCAAAATTCCAAATTTACATTTAAAAACATTAAAAATAATATTGAATAAAATTTAAATAATTGTTTATATTATTCTTTAAGTAAAAAGTGTTATAGCATTATATAAATTACTGTAAATCTTGGTACAATGTTATAATATTTTATAAATTACTAAATATCATGTTGTGGGTGATACATAAGCATGACTATAAATGTACTATGTAATTGTTGGGTGCAAAATGTATATTACGGAACAAGCTCGACATGAAAAACGAAAAATAAAAATAAATTTGAACAATTAATTGAATAAAATTTAACAAAACATTATCACATATTAATAATTAATACGATATTTAATATTAATATTATGGGATAGATATCATAAATTTAATTTATATTTTATTTATTAATATTAATATTAATATAAAATAGCATATACAAGTATATATATCAATTTTAACTCTAGAGTCAAGAATGATCAATTTGTACGTACAAACCTTTATTATCATAAACAAAATCAAAATTCTAAATTTACATTTAAAAACATTAAAATTTATTATCATAAACAAAATCAAAATTCTAAATTTACATTTAAAAACATTAAAAATAATATTGAATAAAATTTAAATAATTTTATATATTATTCTTTAAGTAAAAAATGTTATAGCATTATATAAATTACTATAAATCTTGGTACAATGTTATAATATTCTGTAAATTACTAAATTCCAAAATTTCAAATTTACATTTAAAAACATTAAAAATAATATTGAATAAAATTTAAATAATTGTTCATACTATTATGTAAGTAAGAAATGTTATAACATTATATAAATTAATATAAATCTTGGTACAATGTTATAATATTTTAATTGTTTATACTATTATTTAAGTAAAAAATGTTATAGCATTATATAAATTAATATAAATCTTGGTACAATGTTATAATATTCTATAAATTACTAAATCTCATGTTGCGGTCGAAACCGCGACTACATAATTGTTGGGTGCAAAATGTATATGACAGAGTTGTTGTATACAAAATAAAAATAATATAAATTTGAAAAATGAAAAATAAGCTAGACATGAAAAATAAAAATAAATTTGAATAATTAATTGAATAAAATTTAACAAAACATTATCACATATTAATAATGAATACGATATTTAATATTAATATTATAGGATAGATATCATAAATTTAATTTATAGTTTATTTATTAATATTAATATAAAATAGTATATACAAGTATATATCTATTTTAACTCCAGAGTCAAGGAGGATCAATTTCTAGGTAAAAACGTTTATTATCATAAACAAAATCAAAATTCCAAATTTACATTTAAAAACATTAAAAATAATATTGAATAAAAATTAAATAATTGTTTATACTATTCTTTAAGTAAAAAGTTTTATAGCATTATATAAATTACTATTAATCTTGGTACAATGTTATAATATTCTATAAATTACTAAATCTCAAGTTGAGGTCTAAATCTCAAGTTGAGGTCGGTCAGACTTGTGATACATAAGCATGACTATACGCCAACCCGCGAAGACTCCATAATTGTTGGGTGCAAAATGTATATGACGAAAGTGTTGGGTGTAAAATGTATATCACAGAACAAGTTAGACCTGAAAAATGAAAAATAAAAATAAAATTTGAATAATTAATTCAATAAAATTTAATAGAGCATTATCACATATTAATAATGAATACGATATTTCATATTAATATTATAGGATAGATATCAGAAATTTAATTTATAGTTTATTTATTAATATTAATATAAAATAGTATATACAAATATATATCCATTTTAACTTTAGACTCAAGAAGAATCAATTTGTAGGTACAAACTTTTAAAAATTCCAAAATTTCAAATTTATATTTAAAAACATTAAAAATAATATTGAATAAAATTTCCCCGGATGGGGTGACACGAGGGCATCAGTGGACACGCGGGCGCCCGCCGGGATGCCCATTCAATGCATCAACCCGCGAGCACCCTTCGACCATTAATTAAGCAATGGCCTGCACCAGCCACCTCCATTTGATGAGCCCTCTCGCACGAGGGAGATGTACCAGTCGACAGAGCAGTCAACACCCAGCCTTAATGGCTTTGGCGGTCATGGTAGCATGGCATATAATCACGACGATGAATTGGGAAGAGATGCATTGGCTCCTCGCAGTGTTCACTCCGTTCGAGCAGCAATTCCGACCTCCGCCGAAGTCTAAGAGAGGAGAGGCCAATCTGACAGGAACTCGGACCCCTTCCAGGGTCTCCACAATGCCAAGGCTCAGAGGGAAATCGCGCAGAGGGGCTGCCTGGTACAGGGCTGAGTCCCGACGCCAACGCATACGGAAATTTGAGCGAGCATTTGCCTTAGCGTCCACAAGACGCAAAAGGCGACCATGGACGCCTCCCATGGCGTATGTAGAGGAAATTAGTCTGGAGGAGGCTATGCAGAGCCACCCCTCGATTGCACGCGCCGAGGAAAGCAAGCTCCCGCCCGGAGACACCCTGCGGAACCCCAGCGCCGACAGCATGGAGGACCTCTTCCCACCCTGTATTGTGGAGGAGGAAACCCCTCCCGATGACACCACAGGGATGGCGGAGCCACTAGGACTTTCGACCCGAACAGCGGGGGACTCCAGGACACGAGCATCCGACGACAGCGGAGGGTTGGAACAACCTTCCTTCTCTGAATTGTGGCACCTCCCACTCATCTTCGAGCTCCGGAATCTGATGGACGACCAAATTTTTCGCCTCGCCAGGATGGACCAAAGGTTAGACATGCTCTTTGCAGCCCACTCCAAGAATCTTCCGAAGCGGCAGTGTCCAACGTGTGCGCAGGAGTACTCGCTTCCAGCAGGCTGGCGTCAGAAGAGGAACAAACGGCCGCGCACGGGCAAATAGACTCATCGAAGCTTCTGGTTAGAAGTATCTCTGCTGTCTCAGTTTAGTTATCGTGCTTAGTTTCTTTTTGTCTAGTTATGGCTTCCTTTTTGAAACTTATTAGCATAATAGCCCTGGTTTCCTTCGGGCAGGGCATTCACATGTATATTTTGGTAACAGAGTTGCACCTGGCACAGGAGACCCAGCAGTCCTAGTTTCCTGTTCAGGCGGGACAGCTGGCGTCATCAACAGTCATTGTATGCTCTTTTTGCTAATATAATAGGATCCACCCCTTTTTTATTTTAAAAAAAAAAATATTGAATAAAATTTAAATAATTGTTTATATTATTATTTAAGTAAAAAGTGTTATAGCACTATATAAATTACTATAAATCTTGGTACAATGTTATAATATTCTATAAATTATTAAATCTCATGTTGTTGTTGGTCGGGGTCGAAGTGATACATAAGCATGACTATAAATGTGAACCCGCTACTCCATCAATCCGCAACTCCGTAATTGTTGGGTGTAAAATGACTATAAATGACATGATATTATATAAATGTGAACCCGCGACTTTGTAATTGTTAGGTGAAAAATGTATATGACAAAAGTGTTGGTGCAAAATGTATATCATTGAACACGTTGGACATGAAAAATGAAAAATAAAAATAAATTTGAATAATTAAATGAATAAAATTTAATAAAACATTATCACATATTAATAATGAATACTATATTTAATATTACTATTATAGGATAGATATCATAAATTTAATTTATAATTTATTTATTAATATTAATATAAAATGGTATATATAGAAGTATATATTCATTTTAAATCTAGAGTTAAGAAGGATCAATTTCTAGGTACAAATCTTTATTATCATAAACAAAATTCAAAATTTACATTTAAAAACATTAAAAATAATATTGAATAAAATTTAAATAATTGTTTATACTATTATTTAAGTAAAAAGTGTTATAGCATTATATAAATTACTATAAATCTTAGTATAATGTTATAATAATTTATAAATTATTAAATCTCATGTTGTCGTGTTCGAGGTCAACTAGTGGAATCAACGACTCCATCAATCATTGGGTGCAAAATGTATATTACAGAACAATCTGACATAAAAAATAAATAAATAAAAATTGAATAATTAATTGAATAAAATTTAATAAAACACTATCACATACATTGTCACATATTAATAATGAATAGAATATTTAATATTATTATTATAGGATAGATATCATAAATTTAATTTATAGTTTATTTATTAATATTAATATTAAATAATATATACAAGTACATATCTATTTTAACTCTAGAGTCCAGGAGGATCAATTTCTAGGTAAAAACCTTTATTATCATAAATAAAATTAAATTTCCAAATTTACATTTAAAAACATTAAAAATAATATTGAATAAAATTTAAATAATTGTTTTTACTATTTTTTAAGTAAAAAGTGTTATAGCATTATATAAATTACTATAAACCTTGGTACAATGTTATAATATTCTATAAATTACTAAATCTCATGTTGTGGTTGGTCATACTCGTGATACATAAGCATGACTATAAATGTGAACCCACCACTCCAGAATTGTTGGGTGCAAAATGTATATCACATAAAAAAATGAAAAATGAAAAATAAAAGTGAATGTCAATAATTAATTGAATAAAATTTAACAAAACATTATCACATATTAATACTGAATACGATATTTAATATTAATATTATAAAATAGATATCATTAATATTACTTTATAGTTTATTTATTAATATTAATATAAAATAGTATATACAAGTATATATCTATTTTAATTATAGAGTCAACAAGGATCAATTTCTAGGTACAAACCTTTATTATCGTAACCAAAATCAAAATTCCAAATTTACATTTACATTTAAAAACATTAAAAATAATATTGAATAAAATTTAAATAATTGTTTATACTATTTTTTATTTTTTGTTGTAAGTGAGTGTGAGTATCCGTATTACTAAAAAAGACTAATATACAAAAATAGGAGCTCCCTGGTCTGCCAAAAAGGAAACAAATCCAGGGGTTTCAGAGTTGCGTTCTTTAAGATAGTAGAGGGGTATGGCTGGACCGCCACATTGTGAAACCGATCCAGTTCCATCATATCTAGTTTTTGACAAGATAATCATAACAGAAACATAAAAAACACCCCAGAATCATAATTGATTGAAACATTATTTATACAATGTTATGCTAGGAAAGAAAGATTCGAGTAACTGCATGGATATCTCAATTTTAATGTAATTATTTAATAGTATGCTAGTGCAATTTCTAAAGCATTTCTTTTGACAAATGATATAGGAAGGAAGCACTTAGTCATACTTTTGGACATCATAATAGTGAGATTAAAATATTAATATAGCAGAAGCTTGATCCAACTTTTCATAGGAATAGTTGGGGAACTGAGTGAATGAAGAATTGTGCGATGGTGTGTAATGGCCTGTCGACCGTGAATAACCCACCTCTGTATTGGGCATCAATCTTTATAGCTAGGAGGCGAGTTGGTTCTTGACAAAGCCAAGAAATTTAATCTGAATCATCCGCGACTATTGTACTCCACAGAAGAAAATTGTTGTCTATATACAAAGACAAGGAAGAAGAAATCCATAAACTGAAGCCTTGGAGGTTTGTGTGTGAGGCGACCCATCAATCTGTTCCCACACATCATCTGGATCACCCAATGGGACCACACATTCTTCATTCATTCGAGGAAGATCTATTATTGTTGCAAGAAGAACTCTTGTTTTTTCTATCTCCCAATCTACAGAGTGAGGGATTCCAAGGATAAAGGCCAAACAAAAAATCCTGTTGGGAATAGAGACATTTTTCGAAAGTTCAGCATCGTATATTAGGGTACTCTGCAGGAACCGTCCAATTGAATATCACTCAAAACCACTCCAATAACCTTGAAACTACTTTTAGCAAATAAAAACTTCCTTACTCGTCGGTTTCCAGCTGTTGCAAATGGACAAGCAAGTGTCATTAAGGAGAAGCATGTGTAATAAAGAAGATATTCAACGCAAATCAATTCTAAATTTTTTACACTTGCCTTAGCTATGCTTAATGCACCTATCTCTCATCATGTACATGTTGCTCTAGGTCTGGGTTGGCACAAAGGAAATCATACGTGATTATTAAGTATATTCATAGCAAATTATGTTTATAAAAATTCTATTTCATCTACATCATTTCAGTAGTAGTTATTTATATAAATTTTATTGGTATGTCTCTCAAACCTCAATAAATGTATAATTTCTCGTGTCGTGTGTTCCTTTTAATGTGAGCTACCAAGTGTTCATCTTAGTATTATCAGCTACTGTGTGTTAGTTAATGTCTGTGGTTATTTGTGGTGGAGTGATTTGTTGCCATACTTAGTCCAAGTGTCCATTTCCAAAGTTGGATTACACTCAAGCACCGACTCAAGGGTGTTGGGCGTGGAACCCTGAGATCTGTATACTCAAGCACATACTCATGCGTGTTAAGGGTGGCACCCATAGATCAAAGGTTGCTAGCCTCTAGAACAACATGGGTAGGTGACTCAAGGGTGTTAAGCGTGGCACCTTGAGATCTATATACTCAAGCACAGACTCATGAGTGTTAAAGGTGTCACCCACAGACTAGAGGCTACTAGCCTCTGGAACAACATGGGTAGGTGTGTTCCTCTCACAAAGGTTTGATATCTGGACAATGTTACTGGGAAACTGTTACACATTATTTTGGTCATCTTGATGATCCATTCACAAACATGTGTTCATGTTCCCAAAAGAGCCTTTCTCCATGAGGAAAGTGACTGGCTTCCTTT
>JASDQU010106588.1:23331-35165 GCA_032191745.1 Picea mariana | reverse complement strand
TTTTCCTCAAGAGAAACAAGCTTGAGACCCAACTCTCTATACCCTAACCATGTTGGGGACATGCATTAAAAACAACCGTCAAGGAGAAAACCTCTTTGATACCATTGATCCAGATTTATGAGAGGAATGAAATGAAACCACAAAATTATAGTATTAACACAGAGATGCAGTGAAAAATAACATATATAAAGTAAAACTTGAATTATATTAAATAAGAAATATGATGAAAATTGTAAAATGCAGATTGAAAACAAGCTTGCTAGAATGGTGGTAGCTTGTCTATGAGAAGAGATGTGATGGTTACACTCATTCACAAGAAGATGAGTACAATGAGGCTCTGAAGGCCTTTTTTACAATAAAAAAAAATTCCAAAACCCTATACATCCAAAATCCTAACCCTAGGAGATGAAGCGCCAAAAGTCATGTGGGCCTCGTTGGGGTAAGTTAGTACATCAACTTCTCAGGGTCATAACTTTTGCATATGATCTCCATTTAGGGCACATGATATCTTGTTGGAAAGGTATTGATGAGGAGATTCATTTAGGGGGCTCAATTAGAGCCTTTGGATATTATTGAGGTTCCCAATCGTGAAAAATACATCATTTAGGCCCTCAAAATTGCCCCAGAAGTTTAGGAACCAAAAGACTGCTAAAAATAATAAGTTGTCAGAAAGATGTTTTGAGATAGTTGGAGAAGGTGAGTGGCCACCGAGATCCTTCTAGATAAATCCTCCACCATTAGGAAGCAATGGTCTCCATTTCATTGAGTGCACCCATCAAATGAGAAAATTTCTACTGAATTATTCCCTGAGTGAGCCACTTGCCTTGGTGTAGGAGTTGCCCTGATTTGACAACCTGATAAATATGGATCCTCTGCTAGCGAGTTCCCTTGACCTGTGTTTCCAAGATATGATCAGTTGATTATTTTTCCATGTAGTCAGGGTTGATCCCTGTTGGTGTTAATTGTTCTGCTATCTCTGAGGTGTCCAATAATGGTGTAAAATAAGGCCAAAGGAGGTTCACATTGAAAATTGGGTGCAAGCCAAGGAAGGGGAGAAGGTTGAGCTCAAAATCATTGTCACCCACGGCCTTGGTGATGGTGTGGGGTCCATAACAGAGTGGACAAATATTTTGACGAGGATTTGTAAGTCATTCTTTCTGCAAGTGCAACCAAACATTGTCTCCCACCTGAAACTGATGTGGAACTCGATGTTGATCATGGCGGTGCTTGTACTTGGAATCGGACTTCTATAAAATATCCTGAACCTGTTGGAGGATGTGTTGGATCCTCTCAATGAACCAGGTGGCTTTGTTATCTCTATTTGTATCATGTGGCGAGTCTACCTAGGTAGCTGCAAGGGGTAGTGAAACATCCATGGGACCCAATGGTTGAAATCCCAACCCCACTTGAAAGGGGTTGTGGCCATTTGAGCTATGTATGCCTTTGTTTTAGTTGTGCTGAACATAGGAAGGAATCTCATCCTAGGTGAGGGTTGCAATTTTACATGCAGAGGATGTGAACAATCATCTGGTTGACGACCTTGGTTTGGCCATCTATCTGGGGGTGGAAGGCAGTGGACTTGGTGAGCTTGGTGTCCAACAGTGACCACATGCTCGACCAGAATTTGTTGAGGAACCGACTATCCTGATCTGAGATAATGGTTTGTGGGATCCCAAAGTGTCCCCACACTCGTTCAAATGAGATCTTGGAAGTGGCCTCCGCTGTGATGCTCTTCTTACAGGCATCTAGAATCGCCATCTTGGAAACGAAATCAACAACCACAAAAACATAATCATTTTCCTGCTTGGTGGATGGAAGGCCCGACATATAGTCCATTGATATGGATTCCTAGGGCCTGTAAGGAGTAGGCAAAGGAGTGTACATGCATTGTTTCTTAGTGGCCATTTTGGAAATAACATAGGAAGTGAAAGACCGGATATACTTCCTGACATCCTGTCAAAGTTTCAACCAATAGAAATGTCATTGCAACATTGCCATTGTCTTTTCCATGATGAAGTGTCCTGCCACCCGATATTAGTGGGATTCCCAAATAAGCTTCTCTCGCTCGCTTGATGGAACACAAAGATGGTCGAGATGGCACAAAAGCCCGTCCTGAAGATCGAAATTAGTAACAAATGTGTTTATGCCCAACATCTCGTAGGTGTTGGCAAAGTCAGGATATGTCTCATAGCGGTGGGGCCATCGAGAGGTTTTATGGCTGCAAGAATCGAGCACTATGGTGAGTGCCATGACTGGAGGTCAGCTGAGGCAATCAATGACTCTGATACTTCATGTTTTATACTTGATGTTGAGGTGGAACTGCTACAAATATTTGGATCACTTCTGATGGTGTTCATTCTGTAATTTTCCTTCTATCTACATGAAATACAATGGCTTATGATGAATGTGGATGATTGTCTCCTTCCCGAGAATGTATTTCCTCCACTGGCGGTAGGCTTGCATAATGGAGTAGATTTATTTTTTGTAAGTAGGGTACTTACATACGAAATTTGATAGTGTCTCACTATGATAGGCCATGGGGTGGTCATGTTGAGTGATGATTACGCCCACGACATAGTCTGAATCATTTGTCTCAATCTCAAAGGGATGTTGCGGGTCTCTTATAGAAATATTTTCCTCACCCTAGGAAAAATTGCACAAAGGGCCTTTTTCCATTTCCCTATGTAGACTTAAAGTCCCTTTTTGTAAATCCTAGAGATAAAAAAATTATTTTTCCACATATACACACCCTACCTATATTACAACATGCATATATGCAGATTGCACCACTACATCTTGTGTACATCGAGATTTATTCCCAAAATTAAAAAATGGTGTTGGGTTTCCATGTCACGTCATGATATTAATGATCCTTGGCCTTCCATATACTGGAAATGTTTCGACTCGACCCTTTAGTTCCACTTGAAGGCTATAAATGGGCCAAATACAAGCTATGGAAAATAGGAGAAAGAATTCAAATTTGAAACAAAAGTTACTCTAGAGAAATTATTCACTTCAAATTAAGTCTGCATCCCTTTGTCCTTTAAGTTTGAACACATTGTCCAACCCCCAAGATCTTCCCTTATTGATTGAGAACCTCATTCTCTCTCTTATATGATATTTCCTTTGGTGGAGGATTGAAGTGGTGGAGGCCCAACTGGAAGGAATTTGGTTTCTCAGTTCTGAACCGTCTTGACACGAAAGTTTGTAACTCATTCACTTCTACTGATTATATCGTAATAGAAACACTCTTTTCTCGTCCAATTAATATCTCACAAATATTTGAATTATTATTCCATGGGTGTATTTGTTATGAATGTTGATGGATTATGCTATTGAATGTGCTAACATTATATATTATCGCCATATTCTTGTATTTCTTGGTTGTTGAGGACTAGTTGTAGGTGTATTGCTTTAGGTCAAGCGCTCAATGGTGGACTTCATCGAACGTCTGGACGAGGTAGGCCTTTTATCTTGTCTTCTTAGCATATTTGTTTATATATCATACTTGACATTATAGTTGATTTCTGAATTCATTTCCATATATTGTGGTTTACCCCTAGCCATAGAGAGATTTTCCTCGTAACATAATTGGCGACCATACTAGGGATATAATCTTCTTTTTCGGGGTTTGGAGTGTTTTTATCCTTGGATTTCTCTCTGATCCGGATTATTTTCGGCACGAAATGAGAGCGGAGATATAGTAAAGAAATGCACAGAGATATTGCAGATATTCAATAATATAACAGAAATGTATCAGAGATGCAACCATAAACATAGATATACAGTAATACACGATTTCTATTAATCAGAGAAATGTACGGAGACTATAAAAATACAGAGTGAAAGACTCGCTAGAATGGTGGCAACTTATCTCTGAGAAGAGATGTGACGGCTACTCACATTCGCAAGAAGATGATTACAATGAGGCTCTAGAGGCCTTTTTACAATAAACGGGAATGCCAAAAGTCTTAGACATACAAAAACCTAACCCTAGGAGATGAAGCGCCAAAAGTCATGTGAGCTTGTTGACGGGCGAAACAGTCCATCCGTCAACTGGGAGAGTGGAACCGGTCCGGGGTTGTCTAAATAACCCAAGCCGTTTGGAATGGACCACCTTGACGAGTTTAATGGCTCCGTTGGCCGCTCTAAGGTCTCCTAAGGAAACCAAAGAGAAAATGATCTGAGCTAAATAATCTAAGCTAAGGAAACTAGAAACTGATAAAATAAACTAAAACAAACTAACTAACTAAATAAAAGAAATCAAACTAAATAGAGGAAACTAGAAACTAATAAAACAAAGAAAAGAACTAAAACTAATAAAAGAAACTAAACTAATAAAACAAACTAAACTAACTACACTAACCTAACTATAAACTACTAACTATTATATATTTACAAGATACTAACTATGATTATAATAACTCAAATCAACTGCCTAATTATCAGCTATGTTATTCCTTATCCACAAATATACACTATGGACAGCCTACAGATTTAGTTAAAACCTGCAAAACTCATGTGTTCGCTGCCCTGAGACAGCCAATAATCTATTTTTTATCTTTTATGTTTTATGAAAAGGAAATAAAAACTACTGAAATTAAACAATCTAATCTATCTTTTTTTTTTTTAAATAAAAAAGATAGAACCTGTTATATTGATATAAGCATCTTACAGCACCATTGGGGATGCCAGCTGTCCTGCCTTAGCAGGAAACCGAGGCAGCTGGACACCCCTTGCCACATGTCATTGTCTTTGCTATCTAAGAGTAGTCTAAGAGTATAAAAAATAACAGCCTATCTCCCGCCCGTAGGAAACCAGGAGTGGCAAAATTCAAACTATTGTTTGCTACTAAAACTAAAGAATAAAGGAAACTAGCTATCTTCAGGAATATATCAGTAAAACAGAACCAGAAACAGAGCTGGGACTTAGACATTAGGTAACCTCAGAACCCAGGAGAGCTTCAGCAGCTTCGGTGTGCCTCCAGCGAGCAGGGAAGGCGTACGCTCTGGCGCATGTTGGACATTGTTTCTTCGGCGTTGCTCTGGAGTGCGCGGCGAAGAACATATCAATTCGCTGCTCCAGCCTCTCGATGCGAAATACCTGGTCCTCGAGGAGATTGCGTACATCAAAGAGGAGGCTGAGGTAGTCCATGCATGGTGAGGGTGGCTGCGTTGGTCCAGTGGCTGCATGAGAGCTTTGGTCGTTACGGGTGGGCTCTAGGGGAGCCTCCTCCTCCACAAAGCAAGGAGTGTAAGGTGCCTCGTATCCCCTGTCGCCGGGAGTGTCCTGCTCGCGTGCCACCCCAGAGGTGCTAGCCATTCCAAAACTTGAGCGGGGGTTCCAGTTTTCTGGGACGGTGAACCAAGCGTATGCGGGGGGGCTCGGTAGTCCTTTGGCCGGGAACTCCTCCTCCACAATTGCCATGCCTCTCAGTCGTCTTCTTCTGGTAGCAATTGCCAGCGCCTTTTCGAAGGCTTCCTTACGTTTGCGTCTCGATTTTGCGGCATGCCAGGCCGCTCCCCGTCTCGGTGTGCCTCGGAGTCGCGGCATGTCGATGCCAGGTGAATATGCAGCCAGACTATGCGACCCCCTCGAGCTAATGGTGACAGTCGTGCTGTGAGTCGAACTCGGCTACAGAATACCAGGTCGCGAGAGCTCTTGGTTTCCCGGAGGGGCACTGCAAACAATGAGCCAGGAAATAATGCCAATTGCGATATACCACCCCATCCCAGTCTGCATTAAACGCTGATCCTCGGTGCTGGTACCTTCACCTTGTGCGAGCAGGCGCCTCATTAGTATACAATTGCTGTAATTCATGGCGATTTAAATGTGAGTTTGACGTGAGCCGGTGAGCGCTCTGCCTGCCCGCTCCAGCTCGCAGCCACGTGGTCGGCTTTGCCGCGCTGTCACCCCATCCGGGGAAGTTTATTTATTAATATTAATATAAAATAGTATATACAAATATATATTCATTTAAACTCTAGAGTCAAGAAGGATCAATTTCTACATACAAACTTTTATTATCATAAGCAAAATAGAAATTTCAAAATTCCAAATTTACATTTAAAAACATTAAAAATAATATTGAATAAAATTTAAATAATTATTTATATTATTCTTTAAGTAAAAAGTGTTATAGCATTATATAAATTACTATAAATCTTGGTACAATGTTATAATATTTTATAAATTACTAAATATCATGTTGTGGGTGATACATAAGCATGACTATAAATGTGAACTAGGGACTCTGCCAACCCGCAACTCTCTAATTGTTGGGTGCAAAATGTATATTACGGAACAAGCTCGACATGAAAAATGAAAAATAAAAATAAGTTTGAACAATTAATTGAATAAAATTTAACAAAACATTATCACATATTAATAATGAATACGATATTTAATATTAATATTATGGGATAGATATCATAAATTTAATTTATATTTTATTTATTAATATTAATATTAATATAAAATAGTATATACAAGTATATATATCCATTTTAACTCTAGAGTCAAGAATGATCAATTTGTAAGTACAAACCTTTATTATCATAAACAAAATCAAAATTCCAAATTTACATTTAAAAACATTAAAAATAATATTGAATAAAATTTAAATAATTTTATATATTATTTTTTAAGTAAAAAGTGTTATATCATTATATAAATTACTATAAATCTTGGTACAATGTTATGATATTCTGTAAATTACTAAATCACATGTTGCGTCTGTGGTAAATGTAAACTTTTATTATCATAAGCAAAATCGAAATTCCAAAATTTCAAATTTACATTTAAAAACATTAAAAATAATATTGAATAAAATTTAAATAATTGTTTATACTATTATTTAAGTAAAAAATGTTATAGCATTATATAAATTAATATAAATCTTGGTACAATGTTATAATATTTTAATTGTTTATGCTATTATTTAAGTAAAAAATGTTATAATATTTTAATTGTTTATGCTATTATTTAAGTAAAAAATGTTATAACATTATATAAATTAATATAAATCTTGGTACAATGTTATAATATTCTATAAATTACTAAATCTCATGCTGTGGTCGAACCCGCGACTACATAATTATTGAGTGCAAAATGTATATGACAGAGTTGTTGTATACAAAATGTATATCACGGAATAAGCTAGACATGAAAAATGAAAAATAAAAATAAATTTGAATAATTAATTGAATAAAATGTAACAAAACATTATCACATATTAATAATAAATATGATATTTAATATTAATATTATAGGATAGATATCATAAATTTAATTTATAGTTTATTTATTAATATTAATATAAAATAGTATATACAAGTATATATCCATTTTAACTCCAGAGTCAAGGAGGATCAATTTCTAGGTAAAAACCTTTATTATCATAAACAAAATCAAAATTCTAAAATTCTAAAATTCCAAATTTATATTTAAAAACATTAAAAATAATATTGAATAAAAATTAAATAATTGTTTATACTATTTTTTAAGTAAAAAGTTTTATAGCATTATATAAATTACTATCAATCTTGGTACAATGTTATAATATTCTATAAATTACTAAATCTTAAGTTGAGGTCTAAATCTTAAGTTGAGGTCTAAATCTCAAGTTGAGGTCGGTCGGACTTGGGATACATAAGCATGACTATACGCCAACCGCGACGACTCCATAATTGTTGGGTGCAAAATGTATATGTCGAAAGTGTTGGGTGTAAAATGTATATCACGAAACAAATTAGACCTGAAAAATGAAAAATAAAAATAAATTTGAATAATTAATTCAATAAAATTTAACAGAACATTATCACATATTAATAATGAATACAATATTTCATATTAATATTATAGGATAGATATCATAAATTTAATTTATAGTTTATTTATTAATATTAATATAAAATAGTATATACAAATATATATCCATTTTAACTTTAAACTCAAGAAGAATCAATTTCTAGGTACAAACTTTTAAAAATTCCAAAATTCCAAATTATATTTAAAAACATTAAAAATAATATTGAATAAAATTTAAATAATTGTTTATATTATTATTTAAGTAAAAAGTGTTATAGCACTATATAAATTACTATAAATCTTGGTACAATGTTATAATATTCTATAAATTATTAAATCTCATGTTGTTGTTGGTCGGGGTCGAAGTGATACATAAGCATGACTATAAATCTTGGTACAATGTTATAATATTCTATAAACTATTAAATCTCATGTTGTTGTTGGTCGGGGTCGAAGTGATACATAAGCATGACTATAAATGTTTTCCTGGAAAAAAAAAGCATGACTATAAATGTGAACCCGCTACTCCGTCAATCCACGACTCCGTAATTGTTGGGTGCAAAATGTATATGACAGAAGTGTTGGGTACAAAATGTATAATGTATATCACGGAAGACGCTAGACATGATATTATTAAATCTCATGTTGTGGTCGGTCGGGGTCGGACCCGTGATACATAAGCATGACTATAAATGTGAACCCGCGACTCTGTAATTGTTAGGTGAAAAATGTATATGACTAAAGTGTTGGTGCAAAATGTATATCATTGAACACGTTGACATGAAAAATGAAAAATAAAAAGAAATTTAAATAATTAATTGAATGAAATTTAATAAAACATTATCACATATTAATAATGAATACTATATTTAATATTACTATTATAGGATAGATATCATAAATTTAATTTATAGTTTATTTATTAATATTAATATAAAATAGTATATATAGAAGTATATATTCATTTTAAATCTAGAGTCAAGAAGGATCAATTTCTAGGTACAAACCTTTATTATCATAAACAAAATTCCAAAATTTCAAATTTACATTTAAAAACATTAAAAATAATATTGAATAAAATTTAAATAATTGTTTATACTATTATTTAAGTAAAAAGTGTTATAGCATTATATAAATTACTATAAATCTTAGTATAATGTTATAATATTTTATAAATTATTAAATCTCATGTTGTGGTCGGTCGGGTCGAACTCATGATACATAAGCATGACTATAAATGTGAATCAACGACTCCATCAATCATTGGGTGCAAAATGTATATGACAAAAGTGTTGGGTGCAAAATGTATATCACACAAACTGACATAAAAAATGAAAAATAAAAAAAAAATTGAATAATTAATTGAATCAAATTTAACAAAACATTATCACATACATTGTCACATATTAATAATGAATAGGATATTTAATATTATTATTATAGGATAGATATTATAAATTTAATTTATAGTTTATTTATTAATATTAATATAAAATAGTATATACAAGTACATATCTATTTTAACTCTAGAGTCCAGAATGATCAATTTCTAAGTACAAACCTTTATTATCATAAACAAAATCAAATTTCCAAATTTATATTTAAAAACATTAAAAATAATATTGAATAAAATGTAAATATTTGTTTTTACTATTTTTTAAGTAAAAAGTGTTATAGCATTATATAAATTACTATAAACCTTGGTACAATGTTATAATATTCTATAAATTACTAAATCTCATGTTGCGGTGCAAAATGTATATGACGGAAGTGTTGGGTGCAAAATGTATATCAAGGAATAGGTTGGATATGAAAAATGAAAAATAAAAAATAAAAATGAATGTCAATAATTAATTGAATAAAATTTAACAAAACATTATCACATATTAATATTGAATATGATATTTAATATTAATATTATAGAATAGATATCATTAATATTACTTTATAAGTTATTTATTAATATTAATATAAAATAGTATATACAAGTACATATCTATTTTAACTATAAAGTCAACAAGGATCAATTTTTAGGTACAAACCTTTATTATCATAAACAAAATCAAAATTCCAAATTTACATTTACATTTAAAAAACATTAAAAATAATATTGAATAAAATTTAAATAATTGTTTATACTATTTTTATTTTTATTTTGTAAGTGAGTGTGGGTATCTGTATTACTAAAAAAGACTAATATACAAAAATAGGAGCTCCCTGGTCTGTCAAAAAGGAAACCAATCCAGGGGTTTCAAAGTTGTGTTCTTTGAGATAATAGAGGGGTATGGCTGGACCGCCACATTGTGAAACCGATCCAGTTCCATCATATCCAATTTTTGACAAGATAATCATAACAGAAACATAAAAAACACCCCAGAATCATAATTGATTGAAACATTATTTATACAATGTTATGCTAGGAAAGAAAGATTCGGGTAACTGCATAGATATCTCAATTTTAATGTAATTGTTTAATAGTATGCTAGTGCAATTTCTAAAGCATTTCTTTTGACAAATGATATAGGAAGGAAGCACTTAGTCATACTTTTGGACATCATAATAGTGAGATTAAAATATTAATATAGCAGAAGCTTGATCCAACTTTTCATAGGAATAGTTGGGGAACTGAGTGAATGAAGAATTGTGCGATGGTGTGTAATGGCCTGTCGACCGTGAATAACCCACCTCTGTATTGGGCATCAATCTTTATAGCTAGGAGGCGAGTTGGTTCTTGACAAAGCCAAGAAATTTAATCTGAATCATCCGCGACTATTGTACTCCACAGAAGAAAATTGTTGTCTATATACAAAGACAAGGAAGAAGAAATCCATAAACTGAAGCCTTGGAGGTTTGTGTGTGAGGCGACCCATCAATCTGTTCCCACACATCATCTGGATCACCCAATGGGACCACACATTCTTCATTCATTCGAGGAAGATCTATTATTGTTGCAAGAAGAACTCTTGTTTTTTCTATCTCCCAATCTACAGAGTGAGGGATTCCAAGGATAAAGGCCAAACAAAAAATCCTGTTGGGAATAGAGACATTTTTCGAAAGTTCAGCATCGTATATTAGGGTACTCTGCAGGAACCGTCCAATTGAATATCACTCAAAACCACTCCAATAACCTTGAAACTACTTTTAGCAAATAAAAACTTCCTTACTCGTCGGTTTCCAGCTGTTGCAAATGGACAAGCAAGTGTCATTAAGGAGAAGCATGTGTAATAAAGAAGATATTCAACGCAAATCAATTCTAAATTTTTTACACTTGCCTTAGCTATGCTTAATGCACCTATCTCTCATCATGTACATGTTGCTCTAGGTCTGGGTTGGCACAAAGGAAATCATACGTGATTATTAAGTATATTCATAGCAAATTATGTTTATAAAAATTCTATTTCATCTACATCATTTCAGTAGTAGTTATTTATATAAATTTTATTGGTATGTCTCTCAAACCTCAATAAATGTATAATTTCTCGTGTCGTGTGTTCCTTTTAATGTGAGCTACCAAGTGTTCATCTTAGTATTATCAGCTACTGTGTGTTAGTTAATGTCTGTGGTTATTTGTGGTGGAGTGATTTGTTGCCATACTTAGTCCAAGTGTCCATTTCCAAAGTTGGATTACACTCAAGCACCGACTCAAGGGTGTTGGGCGTGGAACCCTGAGATCTGTATACTCAAGCACATACTCATGCGTGTTAAGGGTGGCACCCATAGATCAAAGGTTGCTAGCCTCTAGAACAACATGGGTAGGTGACTCAAGGGTGTTAAGCGTGGCACCTTGAGATCTATATACTCAAGCACAGACTCATGAGTGTTAAAGGTGTCACCCACAGACTAGAGGCTACTAGCCTCTGGAACAACATGGGTAGGTGTGTTCCTCTCACAAAGGTTTGATATCTGGACAATGTTACTGGGAAACTGTTACACATTATTTTGGTCATCTTGATGATCCATTCACAAACATGTGTTCATGTTCCCAAAAGAGCCTTTCTCCATGAGGAAAGTGACTGGCTTCCTTT
>JASDQU010106588.1:0-13125 GCA_032191745.1 Picea mariana | reverse complement strand
GTCTGGGAGTCATCAAAGACATGGTGGTTTCTTTGTTTCAGCTGCCCATGAAATGTGTGGTCATGGATATTGTGGTAGCTGACGTTCCCCCCAAATTTGGCATGCTGTTGTCTAGATCTTGGATTAAAAAGCTTGGGGGAACATTACAAATGGATTTCACGTATGCCACCATTCCAGTCTTCGGAGGGGAACAAAGGAGGTTATATAGAGAAACTCAGTTGGCCTACATTGTTAGTGACGAAGCAAATCCCACCAATCACCCCATCTTTGCACTCGACACCGACTTGGGGTCTAGCTTATTGCAACTCACTAATGCTCCTGAAGACCCTTTCCAAGTCAGAAAGCAACCCAGTCTTGATTATCCGATTCCCCCTCCAACCCCCTCCGAGTGGAAGATGTTTTTCGACGGAGCTTCTTCTAGTGAAGGCGCTGGCACTGGGGTGGTTTTCATATCACCTTGTCAACATGCCATATCCCTGTCATACAAGCTGGAATTCGAAACCACCAACAATGTGGCGGAGTATGAAGCTCTTGTTCTGGGTATGAGGGCCGCAAAGGAAATGGGAATTAAAGAAATAACAATATTTGGAGATGATGAGTTGATTATCCAGCAAGTCAGAAATGCTTATCGTGCTAATAATCCCCGGCTCAGGAATTACAGAAATGAGGTATGGGACCTGATTGACAATTTCTTCTTGGCCTTTAACATTTCTTTCATTCTGAGGGGGGGAAATACCTCAGCCGATTTTTTAGCCGTCTCAGTTAGCTTGCTCAAAGTTCCTCTGCCAGCTATGGTCAAATATGATGTTGAAATAAGATATAGGCCCTTTGTACCGGATAACGTCAAGCATTGGAAGGTATTTGAAGATGACCTGGAAATCAAAAAAATTCTCCAATCTGTTGATGAATTTTCTGCGTTGCACATTGATCAGGATCCCAACCCGGAAGGTGACCCTCATCCTGAGGTGTTTTTAAATAAAATTGCTAGTCACCAGATTATTCAGCTGCCTAGCAATCACATTCCAAGGGGACTAATCCCTTTAGAAAGATTGTTCGATGGGAATGATGTGGCCGTAAAGGGTAAGGTTTCAAATGAAGATGTTGATATAGCCGAATGCAACATTGGCACACAGAAGGAGCCTAGGTTTGTCAAATTATCAAGCGATTTGACCAAAGAACAGAGGGCCGAATATACTGAGTTGCCGAAAGAGTTTGTTGATGTGTTTGCATGGACATACGAAGACCTTAAGACTTATGACACATCTGTCATTGAGCACAAGATCCCACTGAAAGAAGAGGCTAAACCGTTCAGGCAGAAGCTGAGACAGATAAATCCCATGTTGCTACCTGTCATGGAGAAAGAAGTGAAGAAATCGTTAAATGCCCAAATCATTGTCCCCTTGAGATATTCCGAATGGGTGGCCAATTTGGTCCCAGTGAGGAAGAAAAGTGGAGAAATCAGACTCTGTGTTGATTTCATGAATCTAAACAGGAGCTCAAGGAAAGACAATTATCCCCTTCCCAACATGGAACACATATTGCAAAGGGTAACGGGTGCATCTAGGATATCCATGATTGACGGCTTTTCTGGTTATAATCAGATATCAGTCATGCCTGAGGACAGAGAAAAAACAACTTTCACTACTCCCTGGGGGACATTCATGTATGCTAAAATGCCTTTTGGATTGATGAATGCAGGAGCAACATTTCAACGAGCCATGGACATAGCTTTCATCGGGGAGAAGGACCAGATCGTGGTAATATATCTAGATGACATCACGGTCTTCTCCAGGTCAGACAAGGAGCACCGCTGCCACTTGAGGAAAGTTTTTCTGAAGTGTCGGAGGTTTGGCCTATCCCTAAACCCCAAGAAATCTTTGTTTGCTATGAAGGAGGGGAAGTTATTAGGACATATAGTATCAGCAGAGGGAGTGAGGATTGATCCTAGTAGGGTAGAGGCAATCCAAACCCTGTCACTTCCTAGATCCAATAAGGAAGTTCAGGCCTTTTTGGGGAAGATTAATTTCTTAAGGAGATTCGTCTCAAATTTTGCTGAGTTGGTGAAACATATCACGGCCATGCTCAGGAAGGGAAATGAAGTGAAGTGGACCGTTGAACCCAAGGAATCTTTTATCCAAATAAAAAGGGCATTGACTGAGGCACCTGTGCTGATCAATCCTAACTATTCCAAAGAATTCCTAATTTTCTCTTTTACTTCTTTGGATACAGTAGTAGCCGGTCCTGTTGTAGAAAAATGAGGAAGGGCGAGAACAACTCATTGCCTTCTTTAGCAAGGCATTAAGAGACGCAAAGATCAGGTATGAAATCATGGAAAAGTAGGCTTATGCTTTAGTGAAAGCCCTCAAAGCTTTCAGAGTCTATGTCCTGCACTCAAAATTGACCGCATACGTTCCTTCAGCCTCTGTGAAGGACGTCCTTGTACAACCCGACATAGATGGGAAAAAAGGTAGGTGGATTGCCAAGATCCTAGAGTTTGATCTGCAGATTAAGCCCACCAAGTTGATAAAAGGGCAGGGTTTAGCCAAGTTGTTGGTTGAATCCAATTGCAAAGCCTTGGTAATTAGCTACATCAACCCCTGTTCAGAAAATCCACAAGCTGAGTCGTCCAATAAGAATTCTCAGGGTGCCTTGTCACTAGCAGCATGCACCTGGTACAAGGATATCTTGTACTTTCTGCAAGAATTGAAGCCTCCTGATGGAATGGGAAAAGGCAAGGTGAGAGCCTTAAAGCTCAAGGCGGTCAGATACTGTCTCATTGACCAAGCCCTATACTGGAGAGACCCTCTAGGGGTATTTTTAAGATGCCTGGACTCGCAAGAAGCCCAGAAGGTTATGTTTGATTTCCATAACGGCCTTTGCGGGGGGCATCATTTCTGGAAGACCACAGCCCATAAGATCCTTAGGGCTGGATATTACTAGCCTACTTTATTTGCTGACGTCTGCAGAGAAATTAGAGCTTGCATCAAATGCCAGAACTTTTCAGGAAAACAACAACTCAAATCACTGCCATTAAAGACTATAGTAGCTTCAACACCTTTTCAGCAGTGGGGGTTGGACTTCATCGGAGAAATTCATCCTCCCTCAAGTGGTCAACACAGATGGATCCTGACTGTGACAGACTACTTCACCAAGTGGATAGAAGCTACCCCTACCAGGAGAACTTCTCACAAAGTGATTATCATCTTCCTGGAAGATATCATAGCCAGATTCGGTTGTCCCAGCAAAATTGTCACCGACAATGCCGCCCCTTTTAGGTATGAGCCTTTGGTCAAGTTCTGTGAACAGTTTGAGATTTCGCTGATCCACTCTACTCCCTATTATCCTCAAGGAAATGGATTGGCGAAGTCTTCCAATAAAAGTCTGATCAAGCTCATTAAAAAATTATTGGAAGACAACAAAAGGGCCTGGGATTCAAAGCTCAAATTTGCCCTATGGGCCGACCGGGTGACAACAAAGAAGTC
Organism: Picea mariana; assembly: GCA_032191745.1. NCBI lineage: Eukaryota > Viridiplantae > Streptophyta > Pinopsida > Pinales > Pinaceae > Picea > Picea mariana. Next base: position 9,643 of record JASDQU010106588.1, on the reverse strand, counting down.
TCTGGGCATCTCACATTTCCAACTTGTTTATGGAACAGAAGTTGTTTTCCCTACTCAGCTCGCTTTATCCGTGGCGATATTCCTCAAGGACCTTGAAGGAGAACCTGACCATATGGTCAGGAGGATTCATTAGATGGTGGAAGTTCAGCAGATTAGGGAACAGGTCGTGGATAGGGCTCACCATCATCAACAGAAGATCAAGCAAACCTTTGACAGGAAGAGCAGAAAGAAAGATTTCAAGCTAGGTGATCTGGTGCTCAAATGGGATGCACCCAGACAGGATAGGGGCAAACACAGTAAGTTTGATGCCCTCTGGTTTGGGACTTTTAGGATCTCTGAGGTATTTTCAAACAACACTTACAGGTTGCAGGATTTGGAAGGCAGAGAAGTTTTTGATGGCCCAGTAAATGGGCATTTCTTAAAAAAATGTTTTATGTAAGCCGCAGGCGGCTTCTTTTGTTTTGTAAATATTGTTTTCTGCTTTTGTTCTCAGCTTAATAAATGACTCCATAGCCCAACAGCAAGGCACTGAAACTGCATAATGAGTTCTTAAAGCATCACAGGGATGACTCTATCCCCCATGGAGCCTAATGTTAGCGACATTATTTGTCTTGGGCTAAAAAATACCCAGGTCTGCGGGTTACACGGGAAGCGCCCCAGCGCAACGTGGGAGAATCTCTTTTCCGATCACAACTCAAGCGAGCGGGCGAAGTTTTGATGTCAGCAGCCAAGATCCACCTACAAAGCTGATAGACGTGCATCAGAACTTCGGGGCTGCCAACTTGCCCGGGATTGAGCATAAAGGATAGCGCCAATAGTTCAAGGAAAATTTGGGTCGTTCGATCCAGTTGAGACAGGTGGCAGTCAGACGGCGTATCAGGGATCGGTGTTTCGGGAGACGAGGAGCCTCCCATTCTTTATAACTGAAATCGCCAATCGGCGAAACGCCAAAAGCACCTTTGGAGCCAAGCCCACGATCCCAGTACCAGGTCACATCAAGCGAGCCTGTAAATGAGGGCAGCCCCCCTTTTTATAGCGAATATTATCTGGGTCGTTCATCTAAAGGACGCACGGTGCACATCTGTGTCACATCGGCATTCGGGAGTTCGAGGGAGGAGAAGACCTAAAGGAGGGGCGCTAATGTTTATCATTCGATGAGACAGGCCCTAAAGCACCAAGAGCGATCTTAGCCGTTCATCCTGGATGAACACGTGGTGTGCGATTAGGTCCTCCTGGCATTTCGCTCATCGTGATTTCAAAGCGTAAGGAACGACTCTCTCATATCCCCGAAGCGCGAAGCATCGAGGACATCTCAGACCCGTGCCCGCAGTATTGCTGAATCAATTCAGAACCATCAGATCAGTGAGAGGACGCGTGGTGATCGTTAGGTTCTTCCGGCATTTCGTCCATCGCGATTTCGAAGAAAGAAGACTTGCTCCTTCATATCCATGAACCCCGAAACGCCGAAAGCACTCTGGAAGATAGGCGTAGGGTCACGGCCCATGGTCACTTGAGAAAGTAAAAGGGATTGTACAAAAGGGAGGCCAAAAGCGCCGAATTGAGTTTCAGAAAGGGGGTACTGTGTTCCCTAGACCCCGATTCGACGTGATCTAAATCCCGGTACCTGCTGGGAATGAATGAAGAAGAGAGAGGGTGGTTGAAACCTCGCCTCACTTATTAATTGCAAAGTATGGATGTTCCGACTGAAAGTCTACCCAAGAAGGTCCTCTATACTGGTTCTTTTCATGGAAGCCATGTCGAGTCCTCGACTTGCCAGGGAAGTCTGCACACACTAATTCAGCATTTAAAGGCTTAGCTACTCCCTGGCGCGAGCCATGCAGAAGTAAGGTGGCGTATGACAGGGGAGTACAGGCCAGATTTGATTGAAGAGACTCCCCGTCCCGAAAGTCCAGTAGGCCTCTGTTGGGCAAATATTTAGGAGTATATATATATACTTAGTTTTGATATTCTGGAGGAATCGATGGTAGAGTGAAGCTCCTGATTGTAATGTTTTAACAGACACTCTAGTTTTCTGGCTATGCATCTGTATGTAAGATTTCTTGTTTAATGAAAGACGGTTTCCTTATTCCATCTAGTTTTCATCTCATACCAAGGGAGTTCATGATTGACCAATTCATATGAATTATTGCAGTTGTGTTATGATAAAAGATTTATTGTGGCACTATTGTATTCCCTAGTTTTCTACATTTGAATGTAAGAAGATCTCGTATTTAAATGCATTCTCCTACAGTCTGTTAGAAGCCTGATGTTGACAACAGACCTTTGCATCTCTCTGATACAAGTCTTCCCCCTACTCACCCTTACTACAATTCACTGTCTAGAGTATGTCTAAGACCTCACTTGCCCATGCATGCCTGGCCTAGTTTCGGAGTCGAAACAGTATCGTCTGAGTTTACTCCCACTCGATCACCCCTTTCATACACAAATCGTGACATAAACTGATGGGCGTCGGACTCTGCTCCTGTTGCAATCCAGGAGTGACTTCCGTCACCAACACTGTTATTATGTGTTAAGCATATTTTAATAATCCGTATTCATTTCGTTCTTCTCATAAAATCCGGATCAGTGGTATCAGAACGGGTTGCTCCTTTTCGTCTTAATGCATGTCCCCAACGAGGTCAGGGTACAAAGAATTGTGTCTCGAGATTGTTTCTCTTGAGGACAAAAGCTTTCGCACGCCCAAGCAACCTCTCATGGCAAGAGAAAAGAAAGATGATGGGACAAGAGATCCTTTCAAAATGTTGCTTGAGGAAGCCCTCACGCAACAGAGGAACGAGATGATGGATAGTTTCTCTCAAATCCTTCGGCAGCTACCAATAGGCGGAGCATCTTCCTCGAGCGGAGGCGTCGCCCTCTTCAAGGTACAAATCAATTTCGATATTCCTATATTTGAAGGTCAAATAGATGCAGATGTTGTAGACAAGTGGTTGAATCTAATAGAAGGGTATTTTTCTATCCATAACTTTTCGAATAGAGAAAAGACTACTTTTGCGCTCCTCAAAGCCATTCCCCATGTCAAAGATTGGTGGGAAACTTTATGTGAGCAAAAGGAAACAGAGGAACCCTCATTATTTATAGTCGCGACCACCTAGGAATCCTTTAGAGATGCTATTAAGGAAAAATACTACCCTGTCAGAAGTTATGACGACTTGTATACCAAATGGACCACACTACGACAAGAAAGAGACCAAGCAGTGCCAGAGTTCACAAATATCTTCCATACCTTGTGCACCAAGCTAGGTATCAAAGATTTAGAGCGACATCTGGTGCTCAAGTATCGTGGTGTTCTGCATAGATACATCCAGACCGAAATGAAATTTTTGGACATCTCGTTCTTGGGTGCGGCCTACCGATATGTCGTCAAAATCGACCAAAAGCTTAAACAAAAGATGCGACAATTTGGGCCTGGGAACCCCTCACAGCAAAAGCCAAGAAAGGGTGGCCCCAACCCATAGAACAAAAGATAGAGCAAAGATGGACAACATCAGGACAACCAGTCCAAGCTGCAATCAAAGAAGGACATGGGAAAGGCAAAGAAAGATACTGGGAAGTGGTGCAGCTTCCATAAGAACCCTTGGCATAACACTATTGACTGTCGCTCAAAGCAGTCGCTGGTGGCTGAAGTGAAAGTCTATGAATCATATGTGGGTTATGATTCTGAGTCAGAACCATAAAGGGGAAGACAAATCATTGATGAGGAACCCAGTGCCACTGTTGCTACCACCAAGCTCCAGCCTGGTGAACCAAACGAGCAAGAAGAAGGAGAACGCCTCTTCCATTCACAGATGTGGGTAAAAGGCACCCTGTTGCACTTCATCCTTGATAGTGGTATCCAGAAGAACCTCATCTCAGTAGAGGTCATCAAGCGGCTAGCCGTGCTGACAACGCCACACCCACAACCCTACACCATTGGATGGCTCCGCCAAGAAGCGATCTCCACGTCAACAAACAGTGTCGACTGTCGTACGACATCAAGACCTTCAAAGACGAGGTATTGTGTCATGTTGCTCCTCTTGAAGTTTGTAATGTTCTTTTGGGCCAACCTTATTTATGGAAACGTCATGTTGTATATGAGTTTAGGCCTCACAGTGTTATTATTACTTTGAACAGAAAGTTGTACAGGATACCCGAGGCAGTACCTCCTAGTGTTATTTCCTTGATCTCTGCCAAGCAATGCAGGAAGGTCATCTCTCAGACTGGAAAATTTGTCTTCTTCATGATTCGCTCTCAGAGTGAGCGAAAGATCGCAACCACATCTAGGGCCTCTGTGACCGATCTCTTCACACAACATAAGCAAGTGGATAAGTTCATGGAAGAATACTCAGATATCTTCTCCTCTCCTACCGGGGTACCTATGCACTGCCAGGTCAAGCATCCCATCGATCTAACCCTAGGAACACCGCTACCCAATGAGCCAGTATACCACCGCTCTCTGGTATAAAATGAGGATATCAAGAGGCATATCCAAGAACTACTCCACAAGGGACACATCTGTGCCATCTCATCGCCTTGTGGGACCCCAATCGTGTTGGTGCAAAAGAAAGATGAGACCTGATGACTCTGCATTGATCACCAGGCCCTGAATAAAATCACAGTCCGAAATCGGTACCCGATTCCCCAAATCGAAGACCTCTTTGATCAGCTCATGGGGGCCAAATACTTCAGTAAGATTGATCTGAAATATTTCTACCACCAGGTCCCGATAGAACAGACAGATGTATGGAAGACTGCCTTCAAGTCAAAAGAAGGTATTTTTGAATGGTCGGTAATGCCCTTTGGTTTGACAAATGATCCAACAATTTTTATGAGGATGATGGATGATATCCTGCGACCTTTCACCAATACTTTTGTAGTGGTGTATCTGGATGACATCCTCATATAGAACAAGACTTGGGAGGAACACTTGCAGCATATTCAGCAGGTTTTGCACACCCTGCAACAACACAAACTATATGGAAACTTGGAAAAAAACTCCTTCGACATGGATAGGGTCCATAAAATTAGGCTACATTGTTGATCATCATGGTGTGCATGTGGATCCAACCAAGATCCAGGTCATCTGTGACTGGATAACCCCAACTACACTCACTGAACTTCGGAGCTTCTTGGGCCTCACCAATTTCTATCGCAGGTTCGTGTTGGGATTCTCTCATATCGCATGGTCCCTCGACCAAGTAACCAGGGGTAGCGGTAAGGAAAAATTTGTGTGGGGCATTCGATGACTTGAAGAAGTGTTTGTGCTCATCCCTAGTACTTTCATTACCAAACCTGCAACATCCCTTTGAGATCGAGATAGATGCTTTAGACTATGTTGTGGGCGTCATTCTCACCCAACACGGCCACCCCATGGCATATCATAGTGAGACACTATCAGATGTTTTCTGTAAGTACCCTACTTACAACAAACAAATGTTTTCCTTTGTGCAAGCCTGTCGCCAGTGGAGACATTACATTCTTGGGAAGGAGACAATCATCCACATTGATCATAAGCCATTACAGTTCATGCAAACCCAAGGCAAATTGCAGAATGACCGCCATCAGAAGTGGTCAACATACTTACAACAGTTCCACCTCAACATCAAGTATAAAACAGGAAGTACCAACCGAGTGGTTGACTGCCTCAGTCGACCTGCAGTCGCGACACTCACCATGATTCTAGACTTTTGCAGCCACGAGACCTCCGGATGGCCCCACCTCTACAAGACATACCCTAACTTCTCCACTACCTACCAAATGTTGGGTGCCAACTCAGTGGTCGCTAATTTTCATCTTCAGGATGGGTTGTTGTGTCGTATGGGCCATCTCTATGTTCCATCAAGCGAGCGCGCGAAGCTGATTTGGGAAGCTCACTACAGTCGAGTGGCAGGACACTTTGGCATCGAAAAGACAGTGGCAGTGCTGCAGAAACATTTCTATTGGTCAAAACTTCGACAAGATGTTGGCAAGTATATCGGGCCCTGCACCACCTACGTTATTGCCAAACTGACCACTAAGAAATAGGGCTTGTACACCCCTCTGCCTACTCCTAACAGGCCATGAGAATCCATCTCAATGGACTACATGTCGGGCCTACCATCCACCAAGAGGGCAAATGACTATGCTTTTGTGGTTGTTGATCGCTTTTCCAAGATGGCGATTCTAGCCGCATGCAAGAAGAACACTACAACAAAAGCTCTTCTTTGAACAAGTATGGGTACATTTTGGGAACCCACAAACCATTATCTCATACCGTGACAATCAGTTCCTCAACTCATTGTAACATGAAAGTTATTCTTTATTGAGAAATAAATATTTTTGAATATTAATATATGATTGAATTTAGTGTCATGTGCTAAGCCTAAGGTTATTATTATTATTTTTTGTTTATAATCCTCACCCATCACTGTACAGTTCGAGTCGTATAGAATCGTACGGACGCGTCGTATCCTATGAAATGATTACGCGACCATATAGACACATCATATCCTCTGAAATGATTACGCGAAGGCAAGCCAACAACCAATTCAAAAGCATATTGATGAAGTTTGAAGGCCTGCAACTAAGTAGTCAATGGCGGTTTGAACAATCATATATTCTGCTTTTCTGATAAGGTTTTGTGGTTGAGCACAAGTGTTAACAAAATGTTGGGCATCCCTTTCCATTCTGATGATACCAGCCTTTCCATTCTAATGATTGCCAGATGGATAAATTGTGGTTGCATTTGCATCCTCTACGTGTCTGGATTGTTGCTTGAGGAATTCTAGGTGATCGTCTATCTTAATAATTTATTTTGTAGCTGACCGATTCTTAGGAACAAGAGACAATGTATCCTCTACTATACTCACTTTTGCCTCACAATGAATTCCTTCCATTTCCTTTCTCACTATCAAATCAAATTGCACATCTTTTGGGTGGTGCAATTCCTTAACAAAATCTTGATCATATATGCAATCAAATGCGGGAATTGTAATTAGATCCACCATGAATCTGTTTGAATTTGGGCAGAAAAATTCTTTGGGTATTTCTTCATATTTTTCGCTGCCATGAATATGTTGACTTGGAGATGGGGTTCTACTTTGACCATAATTTTGAGATTTAATTGCACTTGCTTCTTTCAAGACGGACTTGCATTCAATCTCATGATCTTCGCTCTCCTTTACATCTCGACAATCTTCACCACTCTCAAGTTTTTCTGAGGCCTCATGGACTTGGCCTTCAGCATTTACAAAACGAATGACTTCCTAATTTTCCTCGTTCAAACATTCTTCATTGCTAGGGTTTTTTACGTCAAGGTATACTTCTATTGTAGGTGCCAAATACGATGTTTCAAAAACCCTTAGTGATTTTATAATTATTTCCCTTGTTTCCTATAATAATTTTTGTTGAGTTTTGTGGAATTCCAATATTTCATGGAAATATGTGTCCATGACTTCAAGACCTAAGCTTAATGGATGAACTATGCAACAATTGACGCCCAATGGGTTGAATAGCTCTGATACCACTAAGATAGGTGAAGTCGAGTTGATTTATGGCTCTTCTATCGAGAAAGGGAAAAACTGGATCATACACGACAATATCATTCACCCACTGAAACTTCTCTCTCAATAAAATTACAAAAGCTAACTGCATGTGACAATGCTCCACGTTATTGGAATCGTTCACGCCATTCATCTCTCCAACATCGTAGATAACCACTTGTAATTGTAAATGATGTGGGTCTTTGCGTATTGCCATTTTTATTCGTGACACCATCATAGGGTTCTGCATTCTTGACATAAATTTTTCATAAAAATAAGATTTCTCTAACTTTTCTCGAGCGAGCTTTATATTTTTGGTTATTTCTTGAGTTTTTTAACGATTTCTATCTGAATTTGTGTGTCTATTCCTGGATTCTCCATTTGTTCATTAAATTCTCCAAAATACTTATACCTTACAAACTCATCAAAAGGAAGCTGTAATTTATTGATTGTTTCCTGAACCTTTCTACTGATTTCTTCATCAGCAACACTCTCCATGATTGGAAGCTGTAATTTATTGATTAATTCCTCAACCTTTCTACTGATTTCTTCACCAGAGGCACTGTCCATGATTTCCAATTCAAACTATTACTCCATAACTATAAATCAGTGTTAGAAATTGTTTTAGGATTCCATCGTTTGATTTCACTACGAATGTAATCTTTTAAGCCACATATGTACATTTTGATGTGTTGCTCATCTGTGAATTTGCATTGCCTTGTTGTGAGAACCTCCCATTCGTGTGTATAATCATTTACATTTCCCTTCTATTTGAGATGTACGAACTTGTTATACAGATCATCATCCTCTTCGTCGTGAAATCTTTTAAGTAGAGCTGTTGTAAAATTCTTCCAGTGGCAGGAACGAGCATCGCATTTCTTGGACCACCAAAGGTACAAATCATAAGCTTCTCCTTCTAGGTTGTTAGAAGTTGTCATTACCTTCTCTCGTTCACCTAGCGGGGGGTTTGATTAAAAAATTCCATCCATTTTGTTTATCCAAACAACAACTCCTCTATGATCCTTGCTGTCATACTTTGGTAACTCCTTTTTAAATTTCTGGTAATCTCTATCGTGGAATCTAGGTGTGTGCATATTTCTCGAAATATTTTCCTCTGGAATTTCCTGGTTTCCTTGATTTTCTGAATCTATTTCTGGTATTTCCGGACTTAGTGGTGGTCTTTGATAAGCTAAGGGTTCTGTGAATAAGGCCTCGACACGTTCTGTTAATTGTTGAATTTTTTTTCCATCTGCCACCATTACTCTTATATCTGCGGCCAGATAGATGAATAGGTTTAATTTCTTTGCAACATTTACATCTATGAAATTATGGGTGCTCCTTGTATCGACTAGAATGGTGACATTTTATTTTTTTATGCGCCCTTTTAGTTATAACGTTTGCGGTTGTGCTATTCTTGTTATTGTTGCCAATGATATCTTGGGCATGGCCTCATCGGTTTTTGTATTGGGGGGCTCACCTTCTTCTTCACTTTTATTATCTGAATCACTCTCAAATGTGCTTGTTTCTTTCTCTGCTTTACAAGAATATAATTTTTTATTGTTGCATTTGTGTCCAGGTGACCATTTGTCACCACAATATTGACATTTGCTTTCCCATTTTTTATTTGAGTCTTGATGACTAGCTTGACCTTCCCTCAAATGAGGTGGTAAATACTTGTTAGGTTTGTCTGTAGTGTATTTCTTTGTTCTATCATCTGAATATTTATTTAACCTTTCTGGACTTGTGAACGTTGGTTTATTGAACTTGTTTTTTTGTTCTATTAGCCTTGATGTGTGTCTTGCATCCTAAATTAGGGCTCTGATACCACTGTAATAAACAAAAGTCTATCTTTGTATTAAAATGTATTCTAAACAGATGTATTATAAAATATATATATATATATTGATAGATTGAATTTTTTCACTATGTTCATCAAGTCTTCTTTTTGTTTCACTTTTATCATTTTCGGAGAGCGTCAATAATCTTTCACCTTGTTGTATTACCCGATCAATTTTGTTCTCAGTCTCGAGTAATTTATTGATTTTTTCATTCATGTCTTTTTGCGTTTTTTCCACATTGTTAAGTCGGTACCTTACACCGTTGATGTCATCTCTGCATTTGTTCAC
>JASDQU010106587.1:56114-83508 GCA_032191745.1 Picea mariana | reverse complement strand
CATCTAACTGGTTATAAATGACAACAATGGGTAATGAATAAATGTTGAATGCTAATTGATGAGTTTTTGTGCAAGAGGGCAGTTTTGGGAAAAAGAGCCCCACACTCATTCACCCCCCCCCCCTCTAAGTGTGGTAGGTGTGTCCAACAGTATCATGGAGGATCTTAAATTTGAAATGATTAACACTTACCTCTATTATCTCCTAGATTGTAATGATATTCTTCCTATGTTCGGCCTAATTTTGGAAATTTTTTGTGCTCTCCTCTCCCTCTACTGACCATGTAGCCCTACTCTTTAGCCTCCATGCAATTTATTCATTTTCCAAAGTCTTACTTTTAATTCCTTCCAACTTATTCAATTTAGATTTCTCATTATTCGAGAAAAATACCCTATATATTCTTTTCATAAAGATCTTTGATTTGGTCTTATGTTTCTATCAATTATTTTTGAACTTTATGAGATTTATTTCTTGCCCATTCCACCACTGACTTTTTAACTCTTTTCAGGTTATCTACCAATTGAAACATTACATACTCTCCTTGATTATGATAAAATATTATTCATTTCTTGGCAACCAAGTTTCTTAAGTACTCCTCTTCTATCCATTTATAGTTAAATTGATAGGGTCTATGAGGTTTTCGATCATCCTTTTCCATTTGTAGAAGAATAAGAAGATGGACTAAACTTCCTCCATCCCAAACCTAGGATTTAAGTCTATCTGCTTCTTTGAGAACCTTCTTAACCACCAAAAATCTATCCAATCTCTTTGACACTCATTCTCTACAAATTCTAAATTTGTCCATGTTAGAATTAGTTCAATAGGTTTAATGTCACAAAGTCTAAGATCTTCAAATCAATGAGTATATGAGTGAAGTAACTAGCTAGGGCATCTTGTGTGGCTCCTTCTCCCCATGTTTTCGCTACCTTCAAATTAAGGCCTCCTCCTAGAATTACATTGTTGTACATGATACCTTTAACTTCTTTATATCTCTCCGAGAATGTTTCCCTTTTTTTTCCACACAGAAAAAAACAGCTCCATTTTTATTCTATTAGAATCAAGTGGCCTTTCAATTTACAAAAAAGATCAGAGATGTGTGTTGTTCTCTATGAGTTTCCTCAAAATCTTGTTAATTTAACATATACATTAAGCATAGATTCAAGAAATATCTATTGTCTCTCGTCCATTTGCTATACATAGTATCAAAAATTTAACTTCACTGAAAGCTTAAGTAATCTTCCCATCTAATGTCGAATACATTGTGTTCTGACTTAAAATATCATGAAGTTTTCAACATTAACTACATTTTCTTGAATGATCTCATAAAAAAAAACATCCCAGGGGGTTGTTCAGCGCTTTCTTGGATTGTTTATCTGTAACTGTGTTGTATTCCTTGTGTACATGCATGAATTTGATTTCTTCAAATTTCTCCTTTAAGCATCTGATTTGCTCTTTCCAGTTCGCTAAATAGATCAGGTTCAGATTTGATCGGTCATTAATCCAATCAATGGCCACCTTGGAGTCTCCAACAATCATCAATCTGTTTATGGACAGTCTATTGGCAAAGTGTATTAGACCCCAAAGTCCTAGAATTTATGCTTTCATATTATTGTCTTTTCCTCTTGCAAAATGTGCTCTAAAGTTGTGTGCTGAATTTACTTTTATATATATGTCAATTCCACATTTGACTTCAACAGCTGCACCATCAAAAAATCCTATTCGATTTTCATCAAAGTAAACTGGATTTAGTATATAATCACATTTGACTACTTCCCCTGCTCCTTTGTATTCCTTAATAACACGCAAAATTTTTGTTGTTATTCTGGAATCCAATCTTTGCCAGTTTTCAAATAATATTTTGTTTCTATACTTCCATATTTCCCAACTAACCAAAAAAGGAATATGCCTCATCCTTGGATATTGTGTAAACCATTGCAGCAAATTTTCTTCCAAAGTGGAATACTTTCAAGCATCTATAATATTGAGAGAGTTTAAGATTTATTTCCAAATGAATTGAGTGGTTTCACAGTGTATAAACAAATGTGAAGTTGTTTCATCATCCTTGAGATAGAGGCTACAAACTGAAGGTCCAATGCCTCCCCGTTTTCTAAAATTTGCACCAGTGATGATACAATCCTTTAAGCATAACCATATGAAGCATGTAATTTTACTAGGGATATTAAATTTCCAAATAGCCTTGTACCACCACCTAGATCTTTCTTTGTCTTGATAGTAAGAGATGGATTATATGCTAGATCAACAGTTATTGTTCCCATAGCCCTATTCCAAGACCAGACAATTTTGTCGTTTGAATTATTAAGGATAATTCCACTGCTTTTTAAATTTAAAATGTAATCATTCCATTCAGTTAACAAATCGCCTGATAGTCCAAGTTGAATGGCATCTATCCAACTTTGTGTAGTGCCTAGTATTCTTGGTGGGGTTGCTTGTGCTAAAGTATAAATAAGCTGACTATTGAGATGTTGAATTAAGGGTGTTGAGAGCTTGAAATATGCATTGTCTCCAATGAAAGGATCCTTTCCAATAATGACTTGTTTACCACTCCCAATTTGCCAAGCCAGCCATCGCTTTATAATATGTAAAGAACCCAAGAAATTTTTCCAGATTATAGAGGCAGTAGGGTATTTATAATCTTCTTTCCTTATCTAGGAGGTCAGATCTACTCCTTTTAAATATTTCCTTTTAAGTATCTGACTCCATAGAATATTACCAAATAGTCCTCTCCAACAAGATTTCGCAGCCAAGGAGTGGGCAAACCATAATATATTCCTTATACCCCATCCACCATTTTCCTTTGGACTGGCAATGTTTTTCCATTTGGTTAAGTGATAGCCTGTAGTTTTGTGAGCTCCTCTCCATATAAAAGTTGCCATGAGTTGTTGAACCTTGTGTAAAATAGTAGCAGGAATCTTTGCTAAACTGAGCCAGTACACAAGAAGCTTTGTAGCATTGATTTCGCTAAGACCAATATGCCACCTAAAGAGAGCCACCTGAAAATCCAATTGCTAATTCTTTTTTCAATCTTTTGAATCATCCAGTTCCAGTCCGCTACCCTGTAGCAGTTTGGTTTTAAATAAAAACCAAGATATTTCATGCCTTCATCGAATTTAATGAACTTGATATTGAATGTTGATTGAATCCTTTATTCTAGGCTGGGCTCAATGTTTTGAGCAAGAAAACATGATTTTTAAAAATTTATGTCCATCCCCGAGGAAAAACAAAAACTAGTTAAGATAGATTGGAATTCCATTCACTCTTCAATTTTCCCATTTCCTAAAATTAAAACATCATCTACAAAGAGAAGATGTGAAACTATGGAATCTGTAGCAACTTTGAGACCATGAAAGGTCCCATCCACTACAACCTTCTTCAGTAATCTTCTTAAACATTCAACAACCAGAAGAAATAAAAGGGGGGAGAGTGGACAGCCTTGATGGAGTCCTCAAAAACTTTTGAAGAAATATGTTGGAGAGCCATTAATTAAGATTTCCATATTAACTGAGGTAATACATGCCATAATCCATTGGGTAACCTCCCAGTTTAACCCGATCTAAGTTAATAACAGTCTTAGAAATTTCCAGCTTACCCTATCATATGCTTTCTTCAAATCCAGCTTAAGGATAATGGTGCTTAACTTCTTAGACTTAGGCGTGTGTAGACATTCTTGAGTTATACCAACAGCATCAAAGATTAACTGATCCTTTAAGAAACCAAACTGTTCGAAGGAGATAAAATCTGCCATTTTTGGTTTCATCCTTGTGGCGATAATTTTTGAAATGACTTTATAAGCAAAATTACAAAGGGAAATTGGCCTGAAATCATGAAATCTTTCTGGCTTGTTTACCTTAGGAATAAGAGCGAAGAAGGTAGCATTGAGTGCTCCTGGAATAATGCCAGAAAATCTGGATTCTTCGACGGCCTTGTGAAGATCCTCCCCCATAATCTCGAAGAAAGTCTGGAAGAGTTCATGTGTTCATCCATCCGGGCCTGGGATTTTTTCCTTAGGCATAGAGAAAACTGTTTCTTTAACTTCTTCAGTCGTGACTGCTTTGTCAATCTGTTCTTTATCTAAATCATTAAAAAACTTTGGCATGTGTTTAAGTACCTTGATCTAGCTGCAGATATCCTCTGCCTCAATCGAGCTGTGCTAATCTTTAAAATGTTTCATTGCAATCTTCTTAATCTCAAATTCCGATGAATGTAGAACACCAACATCATCTTTTATATCCCATATAGTATTTTGAGATCTTCTTTGAGTGGCATACTTATGGAAGAATTTAGTGTTCTTATCACCATTGTTGATCCAGACAGCTCGGCTTCTAAGCCTCCATGTAGATTCTTCAATAGAAAGAATAGATTCCTTCTTCTCATGCAGTGACTTTAGGATATCCATGTCCTCTTGTTCAAAAATTTGAGACGGGCATTTTTCAAAGATCTATGCCATCTTTGTTTCAATGTGGTGTAGATCTGATTGCATTTGAGCTTTCTTGTACATATTAAGATTGAGGGATACCCCCTCTAGCTGCTGGAATTTCTATATTAGTCTAAATTGGGGAGGCTCAAAGCCTCTAGTGGATGCCTTGGCATAGTTCCCTAGCTAAGAACATATCCAAAAAAAATGGGGAGTTCAATCGAGGTGATGATCTCTAGCATTGGAGATTAAGAATCCATCACCACAGTGATTTAAATGCCTATGCATTCATTATGGACAAAGGACACAATAAATCCCTCATCCTCATCTACTTCCAAATTTGAAGTTCAAGAGAAGAATAAGAACTCATTGCTAAAGCAACATTTTCCATACAACCGTGAGGCAACCACACACTTCTCTATAATAGTGACTCCCTCCATGTCAAAGTCAATTTTAGCGACTCTACATAACGTCGATAATAATGCTCTCATCAACATGTATGCTTATTTTTTCTTATTTACAACATAATGGGAACTGTCATGCCAAATTATAGACAATTTGAAGAAAATAGATTTATGGACAATTTTCTTGTAGTCATATTTATGCAGACTTTCTTCGCCATGGAATGGAATGCAATATGAGTACTCTCAAATGTGCTCCACCAAGTATGTATTAGTTGCAATTAACACAATCTTGTCACAATTAAGACTACATTAAAGCTTTGTTGAACAACTCTATAGACCCTGGATCTTAAAAACGAACCAACAACATGAAAAAAAAAAAAAAAAATTGTCTATTATGGGAGAACGTGTGAAAACATTATTCCATCATGCTCACATCAACCTAATTTACCTATTATATATAATAATAATTTTAGTTTCTATTTTATTTATAAAAGTGTTGTTGTAGTTCTATTGGATCTATTATTTTATGGAAAAACTTATGTTTGTTCAAATGAAAAAAAATAATAACAATTCCATCATATTATATTTATTACCACCATTGACAAATTAATCAATGATATTTAGGCATGTTCCATCCTCTTTTTTACATATAATCGCAGGTTGGGACCTTGTTATTAAGAACAAGCCATATGAAATCTCTCACCTTGAGGGGGCACTTGAACTTTCAAACATCTTTGAACCACCATGCTATGTCTTGGGATCATTCTTCATCTCCAAGAGATTTGTAACCTAATATTGGAGTATATCCACCCGCATTTGGATTTCTTGACAACACAATTTCACCTTTAGCCTTTGTAATCCTCACATGATTGTTTTTTAGGGAAAAGCAATAATGTTCTCAAATCTACCCCTCGTTTATAAAAAAACCTTTCTATTGGTACTCACTTTTGCCTAGAAACATATTAGAGTTTAGTAACATGTACATCAGGGCTCGAAGTTGTTACAACAATATACTCATTAAGAGCTCAACATGTCACTTGCGGGAATTGAACTTGGTTGGGGAGGATAACAATGATTCCTCCCAACCACTTGAGCTAAACCCAATTGACAACCATAGATATGATATTTACATAGAAATATTGTTAAAATGCAAATGTAAATATCTTGACAATAATCAAAATTGTATTTTGCATATCCATATGCATAAGTTTCGAGTTATGATTTCTACTGAGTGGTAGACTGAGACTACAACTAGCTTAGATCCATTTTAAATGATAAAAACATTTGCATCTCAAAAGATTATCCTTTGATCCCTTTCGACATTTGATAAATATGGTGTTCATATGAATCTATGTTAATGTCATTAACATATCATTTTCAATGGCACTATTTATGTTATGTTACTATCATAAAATCTAATAACAACCACTAGCATTAATAACAACTAATTAATTGACACTAGTTATACTCATGTTATAGTTAAGCTTTGATGTGACCTCGTTAATGTCATTGACATATCCTTTTTAATAGCAATAATCATAGTGTGTCACTATCATAAAATTTAATAATGATGAGTAACATTAAAAACAACTTCAAAGTTAACTATATTGATGTCAAAACTAGGCTTTGAATCCAAACTATATAGAAAGTGAATACAAACTTACTTAAAATGATGATTAGAAAAACTTTCAAAATAGTGAATCAAAACCCAAGTAGTGCATATATAATCTTCTAATATTCAAGAAATGATGCCTTCTTTCAAATATGTTTTATCTTTCTTCTTTGCTCAACAAGTTTAAAATTCATTTGCGTTATATTTCTCAATGGTTTGAAACTCACCAACCAAGATTCAATGATGAGGGCCAAATGTARAAAAAATTGTTCTATTGTTTGCTTGGATATTTTGCCCCTTTGTTTTTTTCAAATCTTATTGTTTGTTGGGATATTTTGCCTCTTCATTTTTTTCAAATCTCATCTTTTATTTGCCTTTTTTTTAATATTTTATAAAACAAATTTTGTATCTTTTTTTTTTTAATATTTTTATTTTCTTTTTTTACATTTAAAAATCTATTGGTTATAATTTTTTTTATTAATTTGTATTACTATTACAAATACAAATATGATATTTTTTTTAACAGAAACTTAACATTAAATATATTAAAAGGAGTTGTGCCAAAGAACATAGTAATAGGAAAGGATTACAAAAAGAGGTTCCTATACTGATAATAGTTTTAGTACTAAAACTATATAAAATATTAGTTTTTCCATACTCTTACCTTGTTCTTCAAAACTTATTATATTTTTATAGAATTGACCTAAACACCATAAAACTTTGTAATATATAAACTAGTTAGATGAGGGAGAATATTGAAAGTTTGGAGCCCTTGGAAGTTGCAAGTACCCTTCTTCTATTTCCATGGGAGCAGTGCATCGATCATTGTTGCCTATACCGTTGTCAATGCCACCATCTTGAGGAAGGTTTACGCCATGGAAGAAGGACACAAAGGCTGAAGGTTGAGGATAAGTATAGGACTTTAATTGTTGAATGTATGATCCCATGTCATCCATCCTTTGAGATAGGGTGGTCAAGGAAAGCTCGAAATCCCCAAATTTGCTTGAAAGTTGATGCAAAGTTGAACTATTCGCCTGGGCAATTTCCTCATGATGTCAAAAGATCTTTTTGAAGTCACTCCAAGATGGTTCCATTGTTATAGTCTGCAACCAAAAGATTTGATGCCTCCAACCCCCTGAATTACCCAATTTGCAACCCCAGATAACAACAAGATATAAACCACAACGAAAGGATTTCAAATCAAAAAATTCACAATCATTACCAGAGTAGACAAGTAACGAAAGCCCAAAATGAACCTAAAAGGAACAACTGACTCTGTTATCCAAGGAGAGAAAATATCATTCACTGCCTCGGCTGGAGTAAGCTAACCCGAGAGGACGATCACCCTTGAAGCAACACCCAAGAAATCCCCACACTGAAGCATGTATCTCCTCACAAAGCTATTGAGATAGACCCTCCTAAACAACAATGAATCCATCTCTCAAGCCATCACCCCGCCTAAAAAACCAGAGAGCCACAAATGCAAATCAATGCTCGCACATATGATTTTAATCCCCGAATGTGCGAGAGGAGAAACACATAACCCGAAGCTGACCACCATACCACATGTATGATTGCACAAAAAACAAAAGGGTGGAATATGATTAACCCTCATATCTCCATTTACTATGATTTCTTCCTTAGCCATCCTAGCACCCACTTTATCCCAATGATCTACAAGAGGGTTAAGTTCTTTTTTTTATGTGATGTATCTTAAGCTCTGTGAAGCTTGCACCAAGAGATAAGATGCAGGAGATTATGCCATTGAAGAGATTTCTACCAGTTTGACTTCTTTTGACGATCGCTCAGAGAAGCACCATGGAGTCTCGAAAGACAACAATTTTGGTGATGTTTTGGTCTTTAGCTATATTCAATCCCTTAAGTAAAGTGTAAGCTTCACCAATGTTATTTGAATCGATCCCTAACCCCACGCATAATGAGTGGTGATATTTCCGCCGAGATCAAGGAAAATCCCACCTACACCTACTGCCCCCAAAATACAAATACTAAAATTATTATTCCTCAAAAAATTGAATTTTTTTTAATAATATTACATAATATCTTCTAAATAGATTGTGTTTTTTTTTAATTAATTTATATTACTATTACAAATAGGAAAATTATTACTCCACATATTTTTGAAAAGTTTTTAATAATGTTACATAGTATCTTATAAATATTTTGTTATATAAGAATATATTTATATTAAAATTTTATTATGTATTATTTGTTTCTTGGTTATTTGTTTTTAATTCATAATTAAATATTATAATTTGTTTAGAGTAAGATTTTAAAATACTTTTTATTGGTTAAAAGCTTATTTTATTTCCACTTAAAGAAATAGATTAACTACTTAAAACATAAAGGTATTTAAAAAAAGTAAATACTTATTTATTTACAGATTATTAATAAATCATTTTAGATAACTTGGTTTTCTTTAAATACTAACGATGAATTAGTTTATATTAGTTAATCACTATCCTAAATAATGATTAATAACTAAATTATGATAAATTTTACATTTTCTAAAAATACATCCTAAATAATGATTAATAATTAAATTATAATAAATTTTACACATTAAGAAAACCAACTAAATACGGTTACTTAAGTGAGAAACTCTCCTCCTTTATAATATTCATATAAATTATATGTTTTTAAAAATCAATTTACATAATTTGCCAGATTTTATTTTCATCCCAGCGTTTTTTGGGGGTGTGGGAACATCCGATAGACAAGATGATGTAGTGCATGGGCTGTCCTTCCTATTTAGTCATATAATATATATGCGTTAATTTATGTCGTTGGTTTTGTTGGATTCGGAGAGTTTACTACAAGATTTGATTTTCAGGGTGGTAGACGGTGGGAGTTTACCACAATCGGCCAAGTTTGATTTTCACTGTATATACTGCTTTGTTTCAAGTGAAACAATGCCAATTAGATTTAATGATAAGCCCGGATTTAGGGTTTCTATCTTGTAAATGTTGGTTCGATTGTATCTGGTAATTGTTTGTATATGAGTAGAATGTTTCAGCGTTATCATGTTATTCTTCTTCTGGTTTTTAGTTGATTGAAAAACTTGATTTTATCCGAATTTGAGATTTCCTTATTGGATTCATTTTTTTTTCAGGAAGGCATTCGTGTACTGCAAATTTCTCCAAAGTAACGGTTATAAGCTTCTCTTCATCCTTTTCTCAAGGCTTTCTGGGCTTCCTCGATGTGTATTTAATGGATTTAGCCAATGGAAGCTTTTGTGAAGAATTGATTTGATTATAGTATGGTTTTTCCTGGTCACATTTATATGAAGTTTTGGTTTGAATTTAAATAGATTTGTCTTTAATTTATTTGTCATTTTGGGTTATTTAGCATTGTTGATAATGAAGTAATGAATATAGTGGCAATGATTAAATCTATCCCCTCTTCTGATGCTTCATGCAATTGATTGAATTTCTTGATATGAGCCGAAGAAAATTATTTAACCGGAGTTAATCTTGCTTATTGGGTATTTTGCCTCATTGCATTTGCCAGTATTTTTGCCTGATTGTAGTCACAGGTGAGCAAATGGAATTGACCGTTGAATTCCAAGAATGACAGTTTGTAGGTCTCTGTTTTTTATCTTTAATCGTGCCATTATGTGTCTATCTTATTTTGAAAAGAAAATTATTAAACCGGAGTTAATCTTGCTTATTGGGTATTTTGCGCACTGCATTTGCCAGTATTTTTGCCTGATTGTAGTCACAGGTGAGCAAATGGAATTGACCGTTGAAAAGGTGCGGATCTCCAACGGGTGCAATGGTTTCAAATTCTCCCACGAGTACGGTTGTTTTTGATAGCTAGATACATTAATGCACTGTTTCTTTTGGAAAAGCCACGAGAGTTGTATGCAATTTGATTACATAAATATGTTCATGAATTTGAATCTTGTTCCTTACTCTGCATATGGAGTTTATTGTTTATTGCTAGATATTTAAGTCAACTATACAATGTTCAGGGATATTTTGTAAAAATATTCAAATTTCTAAGGATTTTATATAGTTTGTATAAAATTTTGGCTATTTTTGAAGTAAAATCATTTTATCTTATAAAATTTGGGTGAATCATTGCCCAAACATTTTTTTTGGAAAAATCATGGAAACTTAGCTCATGGACAAAATTTAGCCCTAGAATTTTGCATCCCTACAGTTTTGGTATTGCTTTACAACAAGAAATTGAGACTGAAAGATGTTGCTAGCAGAACCCACTTTGCAGAGGGCATTTTGTAAAATGATTTCCTTGTAAATCTTGCCACAAACTGTACATGACATGACACTTGAGAGCCCTTGTAAATTATGTTGTTTCAAACATTTTCATGCTTCGTTATACCAATTGGCATAGATGACAGGTCAAAGCAAACTATTTTACCCACACTGCATCATTCAGGGGTGTACATTCCACAAAACTACAGATAATGGCTCTACCAACCAATTCATTTAGCATCTACGTAACTTGATTGACTTGTTTTCATAGGTTATACTCTTACACGGTGTGGTGTAAGTTATTTACTTGGGATTTCACCCATTTCTCTGCAACCACATTACTGAATATGTCAATAGTTGGGTCTGTCCTTTGTGCCTTACATGAACCAAGGAACAATGCATTGAATGCCATTCAGATTAATTTTTCATTTCACCAAAATAGCTTCAGTGCATCGGCCACAAATGTTTCCCTTTAGAGACCCTTTGCTGGTAAATAATCAATAAGCAGCAGTATCAATAGTAAGGCTGTTCTTAATCATCACATCTAGAACCTTAAAATCTTGCTTTCTACTGCCTTCCTTTGTGATCTGGATGTATCGTAAACCATGAGTAGTGGTTTTCAACTTTTCTCTTATACCCTAAGCAATCTAAAATAATCCACAGCTTGGTTCGTCTTTCTATCCCTGCAAAGTGAGATTTTAAATGAGTATTATACACAACTATCTTATTGAGGTGCTCAATTGCTTCATCCTCCTTTTCTCTTTGTAAAACGTATAGATTTGTGGGTGGTAAGATAAAGAATCAGGTTTACAGCCCTTTGCCACTACATCCTCCGAAACATAGTTTGCCTCAATGCAACTCCGTCCTTGGCAAATAAAATTGATGAGGATATTGGAAGTAACAATGCTTAACCTCTCTGACCCATGTCAGATAAAAGTTTTGTGATTTCAATTTGATATCTGATCACTAAGAAATACTATCGCTTCCTACATTTGCTGATTAGAGCATTGCCTGTCACTTAATTTGGTAAAAAGACATTTCATCAAGGAGTCTCGTTGGCCCCATACACTCCATCATTACAAGTTGGATCTGCCAATATAGTACAACTAAAAAGATTAAGTTGGGAGTTGATCTGTAACTCGATTCAGAACCTCCAAAGTATGGTACAAGTTACCTTGATGGTAAGGATACCTCAATGCTGCATTGTATGTATGCATTACCAATGCATCCATTTCCATGTAATGCTAAATTTGTGCTCTGTTATCTCCCAGGTTCTCACTTGGTGTAAAAGTCCCTGAAGCACAAGTTATGAGACCCCAAGGGAAACTTAGGCAAGCTACCACTGTCGCCTTAGTAACTCTTCAATTTTCACTTTAGACTAAAGATGGATCTAGTCAAGGGGGGCTTGCCTAAGGTTTAATTAAGCTTGGATCATTGTAGATTCGGAAGATTAATGAACTTAGTTTTATTTCTAATTTAATGTTTATAATTTTTATCCACAGAAAAAAATCTTTATATTCATGAGATATGTACATGTTAACCATTCAAAAAGGGACTGACTAATCAGACTGAAAGTCCATGTCCTTACTCTGAATGTCAATAAAAGACTGCCTCCTTTTGTCCAAAAACTGCCTTAACAGGACAGACCTTTTCCAGATTCCTACTGCGGTATCCATGACCTTTCAGATACAGGAAAAAAAAACAAAAAACATTCCCTATCTTCTTCTTACATAATGGCCGAAATCGACCTGTCATCACATTACTTGGAAAGCAGAATGAACAGCAAAAGATTAAAACTATGTCATTGGCTAAACGTTCCACCTTTTGGTTTTTTTGGCCAGAATCCGGCGATGTAAATATGGACAAGATCGCTATTTTTTGTTGTTTAAATTGCATTTCTGAATGCATAAATGGATTCAGCGTGCTGAAAAAGCCCTGGGGCACTCTGATTATACAAACTCAGCCACTCAAATCTGCAGATCCAACCATTCCTCACTGTATTTAGGGAAAAATCAAACGGAAAAAATCACCGGAAAAGAGCCAAAAGGTAGAACGTTTAGACTACACTTTAAAACTAGAGGTAAAATTCCATAGCATCAATTTCATGGTCATACAGAAACTCTGTGAAACTGAAAGAGACTATGCACTGAGACAAGGCCTCCTTTGACAGCTCATCAGCCTTTTTATTTAGCTCCCTGTATATATGTCTGAATGAGGACCACTGAAATGATTGAAGAATGGCTTGAATTTCTTGAAGGAAAGGGCCAAGACAGACATTTTGTACTTCAACATTTTTTTTTATGCCCAGTCAATAACAATTTTGAAGTCACCCAAAACCTGAAGCTTGGTAACTCCTTTCTTGTTGGCAAAGGAGAGGAGTGACCGAAGGGCTTTGAATTCAGCTTTTTTGTTTGTTCCTCTTCCATGGACTTATCGGATATGAAAATAGTGATTCTGGTTCATGTATAAAACTGCACCCACCACACAGACCGGAGGATCTCCTTGACTTGCACCGTCAAAAAATCCCCATGGGATGTTAGAATCTAGCTGGGGCATGACTGGAGCTCTGGGATTTTTAAGTTTTGGCTCCATTTTGTATTCCTGAGTAAGTTTTACTATCAATCCTGCAGAGATTTCTGGGGGGATATCTGCATTCTGAAAGATGCTGGAATTGCGAGCCCACCATATTCCATAGACCAAATTGCAAGGATAACGAATCATACTTTTGAACTGAAACATCTTGGATCCATTATTTCATGCATTCTTCAAGATTCTGATTTTTCCACTTAGCCTTCGAATTCAAATGCTGACCCACCCACTCCATCACCTATGCTATGTATGGACATAACACAAACAAGTGTAAAATTGTTTCCTCATTTTGTTGACAAAGAGAGCATCTACTAGGGCCATTCTAGCCTCTCTTTAAACCATTATCCCAAGTAAGCAACTTACTGTTTAATGCAAGCCAAAGGACAATTTTGCTTTTGAGAGGAGCATGAAGTTTCCATAAAATGGCCCGCCACCATTTTTTCCTCTGAAAACTAAGATTCAAATTGGACTTTGTAGCCCAGCTTTGTATTGAAATCGCCCAAACCAGGGTTTTTAGACCAGCATAAGGAATCATCAACATCTTCATCTAGTCTAATAAAATTAGAGCACAATTTGCCAACATAACTATGCCATTCGGCTGCTTCAGCGCCTACCAGACCTAATCCATTCTCTGATTTCCACCCCAATCTGCCGAAAACTTGAGGTGTTTGAGATTTTGTATCTGTCAGAGAAAAGATGCCAGCCTCGTGAAGCTTCCTAATAAGAATGTCAGGTAGGAGACATTCATCATCTGTGCCCATCCAAGGATCTTCCCCAATCCTGACCTTCCTTCCATTACCCACCTTCCAGACAGTCCATTTCCCGACAAGGGAGAAAGCAGATACCAGAGCTTTCTACACTATAGATCCTTTAATCGATTTTCTTGGAATTCTATACAAATCCTCCATTGTGAGTCCCTCGAGGGACTTGGTCCTCATCACTCTCCCCCATAAGGAAGAGTTATGGGTAAGACTCCATAGGCTTCTTGCTGCTAAGGATTGATTAAACAGATTTATATTTTTTAAACCTCAACCCCCCAACTCTTTTGTGGCTGCTACTTTGGTCCATTTTACCAAAGGAATGCCATCTGATTGGCCATTGCCCGACCACAGGAATTTGAATACTAGTTTTCTAATTTTGGAAATAATTCCTTTGGGTATACATGCGATGGATGTCGAATATATCGATATACTTTCCAAAATAGATTTGATCAAGACCAAACGTCCTTCCCTGGACAGGAGTTTATTGACCCATATGTGTTACGAGGAAAATCTCTCTATGGCTAGGGTAAACCACAACAGACAGGTATGACTGCAGAAATCGACTCTTTCCCATAAACATGCTATATAAACCAATGTGCAAGCGAGATAAGAAAGGGACCTACCGTGTCCAAATGTTTGATGATGTCCACCGTTGAGCACTTTGACCCAAAGCTTTATAACTGCAACAAGTTCTCAACAAACAAGTGAAGCAAGCATATAGTGATAATATAAAAGGTTAGCACATTAGATAGCATAATCCATTAATATACAAAACAAACAGGCCCATGAATAATAATTCATATATTTGCAAGATATCAATTGGATGGGAAAGGAGTATTTCTATTAATAAATGATGAGCAGAAGTGAAAATATTACAAACTTCCATGTCGGCACGGTTCGGAACTGAGAAACCAAGTTCCTTCTAGCTAAGCCTCCACCACTTCAATCCTCCACCAAAGGCAAGCTCATAAAAGGGAGACAATGAGGTTCTCTATCAATAAGGGAAGAGCTTGGGGGCTGAATACTGTGTTCAAACTTAAAGGACAAAGGGATGCAGACTCAATATGAAGTAAATAATTTCTCCAGAGTAACTTTGCTCTCAAAGTTGAATTCTCTCCTCCTCTTCCATAGCTCGGAATTAAAGAAGCCAATTCCATTGTGTCCATTTTCATGTATGCTAGAGTTTAGAATAGCATTATTTCAGTTGTAAAGATCTAGAGATGTGTTACATATTTAAGGCATGCATGTACTAACCTATTGGCTACTAAAACTATATGCTAGAGCACCTTAAAAGGTTATGTAACCTTAACAAAACAGCAAAAAAGTTCTTGAACAGTTTGTTGTTCTAAAACAACAACAAATACTTGTTTGACAGTTGAAACTTAGAGCCAACTTGAGGTCAAAGACAAACCTAGTTGGCAGTTGGTTAGGACCTCAGAAAATCTTCAGTCTTGACTCTTAACCCTTGACAAGCACAAAAAAAATTGCAAGGGGAGCCATTTATGACAACAACAAAAGACATCGATTGAACAAAACCCATTATCTAGTTAATAGAAGCCAAATTCATACCAATCTAAAGGACCAAACGAAGGAAAGTCCATTTGACTCTGTCGTACGCCTTGGATAGGTCAAGCTTGAGAATCACAATCGATTGCTTAGATTGCTTAATAGAATGAATGGCTTCTTGCGCTATGGCCATTGTGTCGTGAATTTGGCGATGTTAGAGGAAACCAAATTGTTAGAAATTACAACGCTAAGGATCGACTTTAGTCTAATTGCAATCAGCTTGGCCACCAGTTTGTAGATTACCTTACAACAAGAGATTGGACAAAAATCAAGAAAGGAAGAAGCATCCTAATTTTTCGAGATTAGAGCGATAAAAGTTGAGTTTAAAGCTCCCAACATATGCCCCGATCTTTGAGATTCTCTCGCAACCTTCAACAATCTTCTTTTAATAGATCATAGAACCCAATGTAGAATTCCACTGTAAGACCATCTGGGCCAGTGCTCTTTCCTTTCTGCATAGTGGAGAGGGTGGAGAGAACTTCTTCCTTCGAGATCTTCGCTTCAAGGGATTGATTCATTTCATCCATAATTGACCGAGGAAATTTGGCAATGATTTGAAGAATCTCCTGAATATGACAACCTAATGGCTCTAAGAACAGGGCCTTGAAGTGTCAGACCCCTTCATCAACCTTATCTCTAAAAGATCTCATTACCTCCCCTCCTGATTCTTGATTTCCCATATGGTATTTATATTTTTATGACGATTGGCAAAATGGTGAAAGAACTTGGTATTGTTGTCTCCTTCATGGATCCACACGGCACGACTCTTAAGGCATCAAGTTATCTCTTACTTCTCCAAGAGATTCGAACAGGTGGATTCTAAAGATCTCAAACTGGCAATGTCTTCATCTATGAAGATTCAAAAGAATTGTCATCAAATAACTTTTTTATCCTAATAAGCTCTATTTCCTTTAAAAGAGCTTGAGATTTCTCTTTGAAAGAGAAGTACCAATTCTTCATTATAACTTTCACTCTAGATATGTTTTCTTCGAACTTATGCATAAAAGAGGAAGAAGAGTGAGAACTAAGAGGCTCCCACATTTCCTCGATCAGCTTTCTGTAGTCTTCTTCCATGAGCCACACATAATTGAACTTAAAAGGAGCCATTGGTTTTCCACCTTCATATTCCAATTTCAACAGAATTGGTAAGATGGTCAGAAAGACCTCCAGAGCCAACCCATGGTTTCATAAGGAAATGACTTTCGAGCAAAGATTCAGACACCAAGAAATGATCAAGTCTCTTAGATATAGCCTCCTCAATACTTCTGAAATTCTGCCAAGTCAGGACAAGCTTAGAAGGCTTGACATCTACCACCTTATTTTTTTCAAAAATCAACTTGAAAAAATCTCCTAGAGGATCCTGTCTAGGGTGGGACCCCCAAACTTCTTGAATTGAAAGAGAAGTTTAAATCCCCTTCTATGAGAGTGGAGGGGTAACTCAAAGCTCCAGATTCTCCCAATAGGGCTTCATGTTCAAACAAGGGCCATACACATTAAAAATCTTCAGAGAAATACCCAACTCCTTTATTTCCAAATCAACCATGATTGTTGAATTAAGAGTGGACGTAGAGAGAGCCCCAAGAGTCGGGCTCCATGCAGAAAATGAACCTCCCAAAATCCCATCGACATCCAAAGAACAAAAGGACCAGTCATTTAACCAAGGTTCGAAAGTAGGTCGTGTTTTTGAACCTACAACCATGGTTTCTTGAATTAGTATAACATTTGGATTGTGGGCTCTCACGAGCCTTTTGAGAGTAGACATTCTGCAAGGACCCCCTACTCCCCTAGTGTTGAAAGAGAGCATAATCATGGTGGAGACTTTTTTAAGTCTTTTTCCACTCCAAGGGCCCTGGGAATGGTTGCTTGTTTTCCTTTCCTGATATCTTGCACACCCTTTTGATGGGATTTTAAGAGATGAAACTTCCTCCCTGTTAAACATGAAATGTTCAAGAGTCAAAAATTTTGACCTTAGTCCATGTAAGAGTCCTGGTGTCATGATAGTGTTCATCATCATGAAAGAAATAGGGGCCGGCATCAGTATCCTAAACCCTAGCCATTTTCAAGTTTGTTATACCAAAGGAGCAATTTACAGTTTCCTCTTGCAACAGTAACCTTATCCACTATATTACTATGCGTTGCAAACTGTGCACTGCAAACTGGCTCTGCAAACCCTCTGTTTTACGCAGAGTTGCTTCAATTCTACCTGTCTCCAACCTCATCCAAATTGGATTTTTGTTCTTCTTTTCTCACCTCCTACTTGCAGCCTGTTCATGTTCCAACTATTGTTGTGCATACAATTACAACTTAAGTGATAATTTTGGGTCTTGAGTTAAATTTAGCATCTTCGTATGATTTCTCCAAGGTTAATTCATATTTCAAGAGGTTTGTAGCAGGCTCTGGAAGGTTTTTCCCAACTTCTTATGCAAGTTTTAAAGTTTGGAATCATTTTGGGGGTAAATAGGCACCTGCAAGAAAGTTCGCAACACGTACTATCAAAGGCGTTGCGAACTTGTATTTTGGGACAGTTTCCAGCAAATTAGTACACATCAGAGTCATTATTTCATCATAACTTTTAAATGTCGATATGGGTTCTTCTGAAAATTTTTGTAGAGATGAATCATAATATCATGGACTTGCTGACAAAAAATCAGCCTAACCCAGTTCGTCGTTTGAGAGAAAAGTTGAAATCATCACCTACAGGAAAATTCACAGCGCACGTTGTCAAAGGCGCTACAAACTCTAATAATTTGATAAATCCGAGCTATAGGAGGGATGCCACCTGTATGAGGGGGTTTGAATGGTTTCCTAGCAGGTAGTTGGACATGAGGGACATGTGTTCTATCACCAAATCAAGCAGCGTGACCTGTTTCAAATGACATTCATCACAATAGACAAGATCCCAAAAAATAGGAATTTGTTATGTTTTTGTTGGAATCTTTTGTAACATACTCCTAAATGGAGGAGGATCCTATGTAGCTCCTTGGTTTCAACTTTCGACCTCCTTAGAGTAGAGAGAGATCATTCACTATATATGAAGGGGATTTTGATAAGGAAAGGGTTGGATTCATGATCCAAGAGAGGAGAGAGTTGGAAGAGCAATTTAGCTACTTATTTGTAAGCCTAAGGGCCTGTTTGTAATCAACATTTATGCCATTAAAGATTCATGAGAGTTGTTTATCAGATTGTATTCTTTGTTTTCCATTTCTCTCATCATCCTCTTGCTTGAATATATTGCAGGTTTTGATGATCATAGTTGCCATTGATTGATGGATTCATGAACAACAGAGGATTTGTTGTTGCTTACCCATTAAATCATTGTTTATTGTTTAAGCAATCTTTAATTTGTTTGCAGAAAGGATCTTTGCACGATGTATGTTCTTCCTTTTGTCATATTATCTATGCTTCTACCCATAATTATATAAAACTTTTATCTGGTATACAGTTTAAATGCCTTTGATCTGTAGGATGTTATGACTCCATGCCCAATGGAATGCCTCTGCAGACAGTTCGTTGCCCTCTCCCTTTCTTGCTGATCCACTCAAGTATAAATTAGTTTTAACCATTTATATTCTGATGGGCACTAGGCTTACACCTACAGCAGTCTAGGTGTGACTTCTAGTGCTAACACTCCCCACCGAGTGTGCATGGGGAAAATCAAAAGCAAGGCCTCCTTGAGAGGAAGAATCTTCTTTTAGAGCATAACTATTTAAGGGAGGATCCTTGCAAGGATTTACCTTCAGAGACAAGCCAAGAGAGGAGTCTTCTGCATGCTCAAACCCCTCTGGCGTATCAAGCGCCGAGACAGAAACAGTCAACAAAGACAGATTAATTGGGGAAGTGGGAAGACTGTTGGGGCTAGCCGGACTAGAATCCAACTTTAAAATTTCCCAATTCACATTGTGAACATCCAAAGAATGCGAAACAACAAGAGGGGAAACAGACAACAACATACCAGTGTCCTTCGATACCGAGATCCCTCCAGTCTGCACTGCTCCATTATCTTTTGATCTGTCTCTGCCCTTTCTCTGCCCTTGCAATGGATAGGGGATTCCTTCTGCGAATCAGAATCTTTCCCATCCAAAGGAAACACAGACTTTTTGTCAATCGGCTTTGGCCCAGACTTTAATAGACCTTGTCTTGAACGAGAGGGCCTTGCTACAATGGGCTTGGATGTGTCCCACTTCATGACACCCATAACAATGGAACAGAATTCTCCAATAGTCATTTTTTTGTGACCAGGATCTATTCACCATTACCAGTTCTATTTTGTCCAATAAGCCATCACGCAAATCTAATTCAACCTACAGCCAAGCACATCTCCTATCTGCCTTAGCTTCCCAGTTCAGTTCTAGGCCCACGAATTGCCCAATTTTACCACCAATAGAGGCCAGTATTTCTTCTCTCCAGAAAACCAACGGGAAACCTGGTAATATCGCCCAAACCTTCTGCACTACAGTCGGCTCCCTGGATGGATCAAAATCCACACTCCATCTTTGGAGAACAAGACCTGAAGGACCCCAATTCCAGTTTTGTCCCATCATTTTCTCAACATCCTCTTTAGATTCCAACAAGAAGCATAACCAGCCCCTCGTCAAAACATGAAAAACCGGCAAGTAACCAAGCCAAGGCAATCAATTGACCTCCCCAACCACCTTTTGAGGGAGTCTTCCTGAACTGACTTTCCGCAGAATCGGCCCACTAGAGTCTTGTCAAGGACCTGCGGAATCCCTTCTATGCTTACGTCCGTCCCGACTACCGTCTGAACCTTCTCCTTTCTGGCTCGAATACACTTTTTTTTCTTGGAGTGGGACAACCGTTTGTTAGCTCCTGCTACTGTAACTTCGTATCTATTACCAAGGTCGTCAGGAAGGGGGAGATTACCTTGAAGTTCCAATGCTTGGGCTTTGGATGAAGGAGCCTCGATACCATCAAAATACGTCCACGCGGATTGGTCTTTACGGGAGGCTAGCTTTACCTCGCCACCTTGCTCAGGCAGTAAAGGAACATGCAAAGATACGTCCGGACCTTCTGTAAGAAATCCAGGTGGCCTACCGAGCTTAGAAAGAGAGCCTTGCGACACACGTGAGGACGGGTTGCATAAATAATCTGACTGCGGACGAAATGCCTGGGCACATGGGCTGTCCTCATAATCCACTATATCCAACTCCATTTAAGAATTGTCGGACGGAAAAGGTGACGGAGGAAGACCGGACGGAGAGGAAGCCGGAGAGAGCGGGCTGGAAAAGATATAGGAGATCACCTGGCGCTGAGAAAACCCTTCCGGGAAGGGACCATTGGTCCGCCCAGACTTCAATTTACATTTAAGACAATGTCTATTGAGGGAATCAGAGCTAAGACCAGAAAAGGAAGTAGGGGATCGGAGAAAACTGGAGACTCGAGACCCGAATGTTTATGATTATTAATGTGATTTCCAGATTTAAATCAGCTTCAAATAGATGTATAAACCAGCAATAAACAAGGCCAAGAAAAAGCAAATCAACTAGGATTTTAACACTACAAATTGTAGATATGCATTTAGAAACCACAAGCCAAATTCTAAATCTGTTTATATGATATTTTTTGCTGTAATTTCCAGATTTAGAACAGAAAATTATATGCCTCTTTAAGTATACAAATTAGCAATGAAAAAGGTACAAGAAGAGCAAATCGAGTAGGTTTTTTGAGCTAGGAAAGTCAACAATTTACTTCCAAAACAACAAGATGATTTCCAATCTGATTTGAATGATTTTACTAGATGAAATTTTCATATTTAAATCAAACTTTAAGATGCCCTTTTTAGATTTACAAACCAGCACTAAACTAGGGCCAAAATCAAGCAAGTCAACTTAGGGTTTTCAGGCAAAAATCAACAATTTGCTTGAAATTGATGAGCCAAATTTAAGATCTGATTTTAAAGTGTAAATGGGTCCTAAATGCAATCTGATTTATGATTTTTTACTGCTGTAATTACAGATTGCTAAACAGAACATAAAAATGAAATTTTGAGTTTTTTAGGGTTGGTTGAAAGAGAAGAAACCAGTGCCTTGCTTTGGTTGGGCTATGGGGTCAAGATGCAACTTTAAGGGGGTGATTCTTCACGAGATCTAAAAGGAAAATTGGGCTGTCAAAACAAGATCCAAAGAGTCCCAGGTTTAGCAAGCCAAATATCACAAAAATCTGGAAGGGAGTTTTCAAGAATCAAACCACCTCCAAGTCAATTTGGGAGGGTTCTTTGCCTAAAGGTATTGAACTATGCTTTTGTTCACAAGGAATAATAGACCAAGATTCTTTCTGTTTAAAACAATGTAACAAAAAGGGTTTTAGACATAGCTTTTCCAATGTAGCGATACCACTTTATGGTGCCCAAGTCGACTTCGACAATCTAAACCTACAACAAAGACTAGCTAATATGTACTAAGAATATATGCCACATTTCTACAAGGTTGATCATCCATTCCACAAGGCCTTAGACAAGAGACAAGAGCAAAACTTTATTCTAGTAGCTTCCAACAACTTTACAATATGGAGAAGTCTCTCTTTTATAGATGAAGAGCTCAACAATTGCATGAATAAAATAGCATTAGATCCATAAGTACCCTAGATCTATGTTCAAAATACTAATATACTCTATCATGTTGATGATTGCAACTTCATGAGACATTCTCCAGATCATTCTCCTCTGGACTGAGTTAAGACATCTATGAGAAAGCCCATGCGATGGGTGTGTCATACTCCTCTGGACTGAGTTGAGATGACGTGTGGTCTCCTATCGTGCTCCTCTGGACTAAGTTGAGATGACTTGAGATGGTCTCCTATCAGACTCCTATGGACTTAGTTGAATCGACTTAAGATGCCTCTCCAGATGGTACTCCTATGGACTTAGTTGAGTTGATCTGTTGAGAGTGACGTCCCTGTGGTTGAGCACAGGTGGACGTGTCCCTAGTGGTTGAACACTAAAGGATGTGGGAGATCCTTGATATATTGTCTAAGAGTAAGATTTATTGTGTAACTTTAATTGTGTAAAGGGTACAAGTCGGCCCCACCATGTAAAGATAATATTTGTGTAAAGATTAATTATATCATTGAGTTATAGAAGTCGGCCCTATTGTGCTAATAGACACATCATTTGATGTGCTAGGTCTTGTATATATAAGAGAGTAGATCCCCATTGTGGATCACACTCTCACACTTCATTGTAACATTCTCTCAAGCTAGTTGTACGGCTGGAGTGCGCACTTCTCTTAGGCGCAAGTTTCAAGGTCATAGAAGCACCCTCTTGTGTGCTCTAGGGTTTGTGGTGTGTGGGGGATCTTCTCTGGACTCTATAGCAAAGGATTGTTGGGTTTTTCCCTTGGTTGAGAAGGGTTTTCCCAAGATAACTTCTTGTGTTGTGCATGGTTATTCTTCTTGTGATCTTGGTTACTGCAGCTATTGTATATGGTATTGTTGCATTGTTTATGGTTCAAGTTCATGCTAAATTGAAAGAAACTACATGTGCTTGAGCTAAGCATTAAAAAATTCAACATAACAAACTAAAGAGGACAAGTCAACAACAATATAATATGGTGGACTAATGTCAGATGTACAAACTCCATCCAATAGATGGGCAAAAGTGGACGCCCTCCTCAAGTGATGAGATAGACATGGTCAAAGTACAACATATCCCCTCCTCTAGGTGGTCGACCCATCAAGATGCAACAATATAGCTTCATAATGCTCCAACAACCTCCACATGTGTGGATCCAAGTGAAATAAGGGGGTCGTCCCTCAAAGTTCTCCAATAAATGCTCAATAAACCCCACACCTGTGAGATAGACACCCAAGAAGAAGGTCACTCTCCCAAAAATGCTCCAACATCCTCCATAAATGTTGCCAAGTGGGTGGAGTAAGAGGCACGTGTGGCCCCACCCAATCACAATTTAACCAATGCATAGTTAAGTTTAATAATGCTTTATGGATCGAAGCTCTACTAGGGTTTTGATGCGAAGCACAAACTAGGGTTTGCATAAACTCTTGATCTCTAGTGCCACCCATGTGGCTAGCACTACGAGTGTACTGGCCTAGCCATCACAATGAAGCCTGCTAGTGAGGGGGCACGAACCCCCTCCTACCGAAATGTTGTAGCAAACGGATCTGAAAACATGACTGTGGAATCGAGTGGGCTGTGGCCTACCTTCGAATAGACTCTGTCGATGCAGGAACAATCTTCCCAGGTTGAATCCAGCAAAGGAAAATATGTGGAAACTAAACCAGAACCATCCCATCCAAAGGTGGCTCGGGCTTGGGAGCCAAGGAAATGCCTTCTGCAAGCTCCGACTACACCAAGGTATGTGATCAGATCAGAGCGGGTGGCACACCCAAGATATGAAAGATCATGCGTTCATTGGTAAATTTTTGGGATTGTGGCCCTCAGAGAGGGATCTAGTCAGATGGATCAAAGCTTGGTGGAATCCCAAGGGACATTTTGACCTTCAACTGGGTTCCAAGGGTTCTTTTACGACAATCTTCCATAACCTGGAGGATTGGGACCAGGTCTTTGAAAATGTGCCATATTTTTTCAACTCAACAAGGCTTTATTTGAGGTTTTGGACCGAACATTTTATCCCAAAGGAGGAGGATTTCACCCATGCCCCTATATGGATCTGGCTTTATTCGCTTCCTCGGGAATTTTGGCTGTAAGAAATCCTAGAGGGAATTGGCAATACGTTGGGCATCTATGTTAAAGTTGTTGAGGCCACCAAGCAGGGATGCTATACTTCGTTTGCACGATTATGCATTTACATGAATATCTCCAAACCCCTTTCAGGTTCCATATGTCTAGAGCATCAAGACAATGATTGGATCTAAATGATTGATTATGAGCACATTCCTTTCGAAAATGGCACAAGGATGGCCATCTCTTTAGGGATTGCTCACTCAACACTCCACCCAAGTCAGAGAACGGGGCAATAGAAAAGACCAAGGACGAATTCACCCATGTTCAAGGGAAAAGAAAACAAGGCCCTAAGAAACCAATTATCACTCAAGCCAAAATCACCTTTGAGATCCTGAATCAAACCTCGAAAAATCAAGAGATGAATGGGTTTGTCTTAATTCCCCTAGCATGAAAGAGACAAAGACAGAGCAACTAAACCAAGTACCCATCATTGAGAAAATCACTCTTGCAATTGGTATAGGCCCTATGGTGGAGGAGCAAATAACTAAAGATGGAGGCAACATGGAAATTGAATTAGACGAGAGATAACTGGCAGGGATCGACTTGGTAAGTCTTGAGGAAGCCTATCGCAAGAAGTAATTGCTCTCCCTTCCTCTAGAACAGCTTCAAAAATTCCATAAGGTCTATCTTGATTCCATCGCAGGTGCCAGTTCCAGATCTAGAGTGGGGTTAAGAATCCAAAAGGATCCGCTAAAGGATTCTAGTAAGAAATCAAGAGAGGAAAAAAGGTGTGGCGGGAAATCTACCCAACAGTTAATTCAACATGTGGGTAGAGCTATATGGTAAAATCGGTCAAATCCAACTGATTACAAAGATTTTTCATCCCATTCCCTCTCAACCTTCCTCGTGAAGATCATTTCATGGAACATTCAGGGCCTAAATGGAAGGAGCAAACAACGACTCCTTCGAAACTGTATTATGGCATAAAATCCAGATGTTTTATTTCTCCAAGAGACTATGTGTGCAAGCACTGAGGCTGATTCCATCCTAGCCCGGTGTTGGAGACAGTGTCAATATGTCAATATTGACTCAAGAGGATTAGCGGGAGGCTTAGCCATCCTATGGAACCCGGCTACAGTCATCCTTGAGGATTTTTTCACAACCAAACAGACTATCTCAGCTAAATATAGAGCCATTGGCTCAGACAAGGAGGGGTTCCTCACCAATGTTTATGGGCCGCATTCATCTTCCGACAAAACCCTCTTTTTTAGCAATATGGAGGGTCTCAACAAAATCATTCAAGACAACAAATGGATCCTAGGAGGTGACTTCAACATTATTCTTTCCCTTGAAGAGAAGCGAGGAGGTATTTGTAGGCTGGAAGGAGACAATGAGGGTTTTAAAAATCTCATTGACACTCTTCGACTAGTGGATCTTGAAAATATCAATGGAGAGTTCACATGGACCAATAGGCGATAGGGACCTCAGCAAATTGCGAGCCACTTCGATTCTTAATCTCGGAACCATTGATGTTAGACGACCTTCTTATGGAATCTAGCATTCTTTCGATGGCTGGCTTTGATCACTAGACGATTTAGCTATGGCTGGATATTGCAAGCTCTCCACGCTGCAAACCATTCAGATTTGAGAAATTTTGGCTGACTCACCCTGATTTCTAGGAAAATGTCCAGCAATGGTGGGAAGCAACTACCATTCTACATGAAACGTTAATGTATCATTTTCAACAGAAGTTGAAGAATTTCGAGCAGCATCTCAAAGACTGGAACAAAAATGTCTTTGGGAATATCTTCCAAACCCAAAAAGACCTAGAACAACGAATGAAGGAAATACAATAGAAAATCATTGCACATAGGAGCTCGAACCAATTAAAAGAAGAGGAACACATAAAGAAACAATTGGAAGACCAGTGTGCCCAAGAAGAAACCCTCTGAACACAAAAATCTAGTGTATAGTGGCTCAAAGAAGGTGAGAAGAATTCTAAATTATTTTATTGATCCATGATTCAATGAAGGCACATTAATCGCATCACCAGGGTTGAGGATGCTCAAGGATGTCCGATCATGAATCACCTAGGAATAGAGAAGAAACTGGTAAGATACTACCAAGATCTACTCACTAAACCTTGTCTAGATAGATATGAGGCTATTGTAAAAATAATGCAGCGCATCCCCTCTTTGATTTCCAAGGAACTGATTGTCGCTCTTCTAAGACCAATGATTCTAGATGAGGTGG
Source organism: Picea mariana (assembly GCA_032191745.1). Lineage (NCBI taxonomy): Eukaryota > Viridiplantae > Streptophyta > Pinopsida > Pinales > Pinaceae > Picea > Picea mariana. The sequence continues at coordinate 57,002 of JASDQU010106587.1, read as the reverse complement.
ATCAAGCTATCAAGGACATGCCCACAAGGAAATCCCCAGGGTTGGTTGGATTCACCATAGATTTATTTCATCACTGTTGGCATTTGGTCTGAGAGAAGGTTTGGCAATTGATAGAGAACTCCCATAACACTCTCAGTGTGCTTCCAGCTCTCAACACCACCTATCTCACTTTAATCCCCAAAGAAGAATGTGTCTCGCATCTAAAGCAATTTCGTCCAATCGCATTGTGCAATGTCATCTACAAGCTTATCACAAAGGTAATTGCCCTTTGGTTTAAACCCCTTCTTTCTTTCATTATTTCTCATGAACAATTAGGTTATGTGGAGGAGTGCCAAATCATGGATAGTGTTATCCTCCTAGCCTTTTGATCCAGGTGGATATTGGTGGCCACCCACCTTTTTCAACTGGCTCAAAACAGCTTTATGGCAATTTTGGCAATTTACTATTTTTAGCAGGTTTTAACTTCCGGGGCCATTTTGAGGGCCTAAATGAAGGTTTTTCGAGATCGAGGTTTTCAATGATAGCTAAAGACATAATTGAGCCCCCAAAATGAATCTCCTCGACTATACCTTTCCAACGAGCTATCACACGCCTAAAACGGAGATCGTATGCAAAAGTTACGACCCCGGGAAGTTGATGCACCAACTTACCCAAATGGGGCCCACGTGACTTTTGGCACTTCATCTCCTAGGGTTAGGTTTTTGGATGTCTAGGACTTTTGGCATTCTCGTTTATTGTAAAAGGGCCTTCAGAGCCTCATTGTAATCATCTTCTTGCGAATGCGAGTAGCCATCACATCTCTTCTCAGAGATAAGCTGCCACCATTCTAGCGAGTCTTTCACTCTGTATTTTTACAGTCTCTGTACATTTATTTCATTAATAGAAATT
>JASDQU010106587.1:30831-54158 GCA_032191745.1 Picea mariana | reverse complement strand
AAAGCACGAAGATTCCTTCTGCACACAGTCATCTAAAATAGCCAGACTGGTTAAAAAGGTCCAAACCTTCCAGCCACAGGTTCGTGACAGATTTCCACAAACTAAGCAGCGTGACTTCTCCAACAAGACAAGCAGCTCACCAAGATGCAGATTCAACAAATGCTTTTCCCTCTCCGTCGGGAACTCAATGCAATGGAGACCATTGCTTCCTAAGGAGGGAGGATTGATCCAAGTGGATATTGGTGGCCACCCACCTTTTTCAACTGGCTCAAAACAGCTTTATGGCAATTTTGGCAATTTACTATTTTTAGCAGGTTTTAACTTCCAGGGCCATTTTGAGGGCCTAAATGAAGGTTTTTCGAGATCGAGGTTCTCAACGATAGCCAAAGGGATAATTGAGCCCCCAAAATGAATCTCCTCGACGATACCTTTCCAACGAGCTATCACACGCCTAAAACGGAGATCGTATGCAAAAGTTACGACCCTGGGAAGTTGATGCACCAACTTACCCAAACGGGGCCCACATGACTTTTGGCACTTCATCTCCTAGGGTTAGGTTTTTGGATGTCTAGGACTTTTGGCATTCCCGTTTATTGTAAAAGGGCCTTCAGAGCCTCATTGTAATCATTTTCTTGTGAATGCGAGTAGCCGTCACATCTCTTCTCAGAGATAAGCTGCCACCATTCTAGCGAGTCTTTCACTCTGTATTTTTATAGTCTCTGTACATTTCTCTGATTAATAGAAATCGTGTATTACTGTATATCTATGTTTATGGTTGCATCTTTGATACATTTCTGTTATATTATTGAATATCTGCAATATCTCGGTGCATTTCTTTATTATATCTCCGCTCTCATTTCGTGCCGAAAATAATCCAGATCACCTTTGGCTTTAGTGAAGCCTGGGTTAACTGGATCATGACCCTCACTTCCTCAAATTTCTTCTTTATCATGATCAATGGTGTGCCATCCAGACCTTTCTCACCCTCTAGAGGAATCCGCCAAAGGGACTCACTCTCCCCCTTTCTTTTTGTTATGTGGCAGAAGGTCTCAGTTGTCACATCAAGGATGCCATTGATGATGGCTCTCTCAAAGGCCTTCCCTTACATGGTTTGCACCCCCTATCTCGCATAGCCAATTTATTGATGATACAATGAATATGGGGACCCCCACAGCTAGAGAAGCTTGTTGTATCCTCAACATTCTCAATGGCCTCAGTGAATCCTCAAGTACCTCCATCAATACAGACAAATCCTAGATTTTCTTCTTCAATGCCCCTTGTGCAATTCAAACCTTCATCACCCACATCCTGTAATTTAGCACGAGCTCCCTTTCCTCCAAATATCTAGGCATTCCCCTTATTGATAATGCACTCCAAAACTGCTCCTGGGAGGGTCTACTCTCCTCCATTGACAAATGCCTAAGCTCTTGGACCTTTCGTTCTTTGAATCTAGTGGGCCACTTGGTGCTTTTAAAATCCGTTTTGCAAGCCATCCCGATCTACATCCTCTCGGCTCTAGTGACCCCCAAATCTATGCTAAAAACCATTAGAAATATCCAAAGGAAATTCTTGTGGCAAAGTACCAAAGAAGGGAGAAAATGGGCATTAGTCAATTGGGAGAATCTCTACAAACTAAAACGAGCGGGTGGATTAGGATTAAGGGATCCTCAGATACTAAACTAGTTAATGGGAGCCAAAATATGGTGGAGGTGGCTCAAGAAGTCTGGAGATCTCTAGGCACAGATGTGGCGTCGCAAATACACCTGATGTGGAAGAGGCATAGTTAATCAAGTGGAATGAACACAAAGGGCTCCTTGATCTGGAATGTGGCCTGGCAAAATCACTCCCTAGTTCAGAGCATGCTTTTTGGGAAATCAGGGAAGGCAGGGAAGCTCAATTTTGGACTAATTCATAGCAACAAATGCTAGTATTGCAACAAATGGGCTCGTTTTTTGCTCTTCAAACAAATATGTGTCAAAATAGATCCACATGTGTAGCAGATTATTGGAAACACACTCCCTCTTCCTCATTATGGAGGGAATGGAAGACTACTCACATAGATCTTAGAATTCTAGAGGGCATTGACCTTGGACCTTGGCAAAAAGAAGCAGCACTTCAGAAGATCCGGATCAAGCAAGGCCCTAACATTCTCAGATGCGGACATTTTACTAAAGGGGTCTTCAACATCAAGGAAGCCTATGGTCTGAAATCCCAATTTCACATGTTGCCTAACGAAAATATCTGGTACAATATTTGGTAAGCCAACTTATGGCCTAAAGTAAGTACTTTCCTATGCTTGGCGGCCCACAGGTGCTTCTTAACTTGGGACAACCTTAGAATGAGAGGCCTCATTGGACCCTATGTTTGTCCCTTGTGCCTTCAATATGAGGAAACTATGGAGCACCTGCTCAATCGATGTTTTTTCAGTTCCAACATTTGGGACCAAGCTGCTGAAACGATGCGCACTTCACACCACCATCAGGATGGCATCACTGACACGATTGATCACTGACGATTATCTTCAACTACTACCGGGGTTTCTTCTAGGGCAAATATGGAAGGAGAGAAACCGTAGAATCTTCCACTCTACACAACTACCTTGCCAAGAAATCTAGCCTAGAATTCAAGATAACATCTTGGAGACGGTCCGACGAAAAAAAAGGATAGCAAAGGAATTGAACTATGATTAGGATGAGAGGCCCATCTTTTTTTTTTTGACCATGGGAACAGCAACCTCCCAAGAGTATATCCAACAGCCCGCAAGCCAGATATACCAATAACTTGTGACTTAGCAGGGGCCGAGACATCCCGAGGTCCATCGAAGGCACCGAAGTGAACCTTGTGAACCTCTATCCCAGGGGTCGTCTACCCTTCCAGCCTTGTCACAACGGGCCAATATGAGCATCCCTACCCCCCGCCGGTTTTGAACTTGTGACCTCCCCCAAGTGGGATCTATGTCTACCCTAGGACCCCGATCCGACTCTCATCTACCATTCCTCTATCAGGAGTCCTGAGAAGTGGAATCGCCCTCCCCCTGGTTTCTTCAAGCTTAACTCCGATGGAGCGTCAAAGGGAAACCTAGGGCCAACCGATTTTGGTGTAGTTTTTCGAGATGATCAAGGTTAGATCCGTCACATTTTAGCTGGCAGCCTTGGTCATGACTCGAACAACGCAATGGAACTTTGGGCTCTCATATGGGGTATTCAAGCAGCGTTTCAGCTTAGTTTTCACCAACTAATTGTAGAAGGAGATTCTCAAGTAATATTGGATATGTTTTCCAGGATCTTAAATGGCTCGGAGCCTACCAAGATTTCTCCCAGTTGGAGGCTCCTAAGCAATCTTGAATTTCTGAAATCTTTGTTGCTTCCTAACCTAGTTCTTATTCCCTCTCATGTTAAACGCGAAGCTAATCGCGGACAAGCTCGTTAATTTTGGGGTTTATCAAGGGGAACACGATCTGGACTACGGATGCAGTCAAACACCTGAGCACCCTTTGTTCCTGGAATGCATGAGCATGGCGATGCAAGAAGACACGTCCCCAGATGGAGTGTTACGGTACGCTTAATGACGATGCACCTAGGGAGAGGGTGTCCCGCCACTTGGCTACTCGTATTCCTAGGCGAGCGCGTAGATAATGGATCCCATATCTACCAGGCCCTGTCCATTACGAGCATTCAGTGTTTGGAGTGTGGAGAGAGTTGTGACGTTGGTCTGTGGTACAGAAGCCGAGCAGGGGAGTAATGGCAGGGTTATTGCATAAATTAATGTCAATTCTACAAATGAGGGTATGCTGCATAGGAATGACATCAGGGCAGTCTGGCGGGCAGTTACAAATTGCAGGATAGATCTTGACGATTATTCTCATCGAAATTTGCTGGACGTTGGTGGTTAGAACGCCGACTCCCCTGACCAGTGACGCTAGCATTCATTCCCTCCTGATGTCGCACATTCAGTATTGGGGGAGAGTGCGTAGAGGAAGGGGGTCCCAATGGAGGACTGGTGGTTTGTTGGGGGAGAGTGCGTAGAGGAAGGGGGTCCCAATGGAGGACTGGTGGTTTGGTGCTGACCGCTAATGAAATGGAGGCTAGTGCTCTGCCAACTCACGAAGTTGTTTTGAGTATTGAACCGGAATTGCAAGTGAAGGGATGTGTAACTCAGTCGACCTCGAAGTCAAGGTGAGGTCGCAGATTTAAAGTACAGAGTAGAACAGCTAGATCAAAAGGTCTCTTTGTTGTTGACTCTGCTCCTGTCCATGCAGCATCAGCATGCTTAGGAGCTAACTACCTAGGTTGCAGTGTTTTAGATTTTCCCATCCCTCTGTAGTCGTGCCACCTGGACAGCCCACCTAGTGGAAAGGTTCCCCATTCAACTCCGTAACTGGTCAATTCAAGTTAGATGATTGTTTATCATAGCTCAGTCCTAGTATCATAGCTCTATAATTACTATAGAACATCTATAGTTTTTTGGACCCCTAGGGAAGTTTATTTTTTGAACTATGCTTGGGCTTGGGTTGGTTTCCACTATAGGCAACCCAAGCCTAAGAAATCTGTGAATGTAAACTCTCTATTTCTAAGAAGGTAATACAATTTTTTTACTTACAAAAAAAAAGAGGCACGTGTGGCCCCAAGTGCAACAACCTCGGTCAATAGTCCAGACTCCAATGGAAGCATGTTGACCCCTCAAATGAGTGAAAAATGTGGCACATGTGGCTTCGAGATATGTAGAAGGGCTATCACAACACCCAATGTAGATATCACAATGCCCTAGGCATAAGATCACAATGCCCAAGGTAGGTACACAGCTCATAATGCAAGTACACAACTCTCAAGGTAGGCACGGATGATTTTAGGGGCTAAATTTCGCTCATGGGCTAATTTTCCATGGTTTTTCCAAAAACGAGATTCGCTATTTTAAAAATGATTCGCCCAAATTCTATAGGATAAAATTATTTTACCTTAAAAATTGCCAAAATTTTATAAAAACTATATAAAATAATTAGAAATTTGAATAGTTTTACAAAAATATCGCCAAACATTTATAGTTGACATATGAAAAGTTAGTAAGATTCGCCAAGGTTTCTATATTTTAAAATAAATTTCCATCCTTAAAATCATCCCTGGAGGTAGGTACACTACTCCTAATGCAAGTACACAATGCTCTAGGAAAGTATATAGAGCCCAATGCATGGGCACCACCTGATAATGATGAGTCATGCCTAGATAAATGTGCCATTAGGTGATGAAACATTTAGTGACATCCTTTAACTTCTCAATGACTCATTTAATATTTATAATGTGCTAAGTTTAACCATGGTGGAGACAACATTAACCTCTATTATATATGATAACTCCTAAGACAAGAAACATTTCCTAGGACTCTAGTTAGGCATATGTGATGTTAGGGGAAGGGGAAACTTCATGAATTGGCCCTCATAGCCACAAGAGATGATGTATAGGTCTCTCCCTTTCTACTAGGGATTAGGATTTTCATCCACATGAGTGCCTTTAGAGAGGGTGTGCTTAGCATTGAGTTACTATTCCTTGAGCCTCTTTTTATTACTACCCCTTTCTTTCCTTTTTCTTTATTTGCTTGGTCCCTTTCTTTAGATTTGGCATTCATTAAGCATGGGACTTGGGGAAATCGGGCTTTTTGCAAGATGGCATGGCTCAAGCTTTATATTTGGATTTTTATTTTGGTTTCATCAACCTCGATCTTTTAACTCTTTTGACTTAGATAGGCTTTTCATACATGGGATTTCCTTGCTTTGGACCTTGCTATGACATATGATAAGTCAACCATGAGTGGGAAAATGATAAATGTGTATGGAAGTGATGGGAAGATGACAAGGTGTGAAAGATGGTTGGGGAGAATGGACATGCTACACATATCTAGGTCTCTAGTAGTACAACTCAACTCAAAAGTGATGGCACTTATCTAAAGGAAAATTTTGATCCACCATGGCACAACGAAGCAAAAGACACGAATTTAGAGTATTATGATTCATTATCAGATTACACCAATGTTCACCACGGTCGTGAGCAATACATCAAGCAATATCACCATACATGAGCAAGAATACAAGATATGACAGTATCCAATTCATCAATCATCATCATAATATCATCATAAACAAATGGAGCATTGAGGCCCTATCATCAGGTGTACAAAATCATCCCTGTGCCAAAACCAACTGAGCCATGCTAGTATCCATCATGAAATCATCAAGGGTGGGCATATCCACTGTGCAAGGAAGACCATCATGCATCAAGATCTCTATCATATGTGCTCTAAATGACCAACCTGAAGTGCTCACATAAAGTGTGAAGTGGAACATCATGCCACTGGAAGAGTGGTGCTCATACTGAAATCCCTGTCAATGTGATGAAAATCACAAGAACACCTCTCATATAATATGAGGGGTAACATGTTCCATGCAGTTGCCTAGCCCATTAATCATATCACGATATGCTACAACATCAGTAACACACCCAGATAACCCTAACATCTAACACCCTTCTCCCTTTTATCTAATCTGCCTGGCCAGGGATCTCCCATGACAATTTAAGTTTGGGAGATCCTTGTAGTGAAATGATCTTAAAACTTCCTAGTTTTTGGGCAAATTAAAAATAAAACAATGTCTTATTTAAACCCCAAATTTCTTGCTATTCCAAAATTTGCAAGGCAGAATTCTTATTGTTTGAGTGAATTGCAATTTTTTGTTTTAGCTCAGAAATCTAAAATGGGATGGAAAGAGAAAGCAAATGTGGATGTTGCATTTGCTCCACAAAAGCCAATACTAACACCCTGTTTTATAAGTGTTTGCTAACTTGCTAAGCCTAATACAACTTTTCTATGACTTTTTGTTATAATACAAATTTTAACCTTTTTTATGAAATGGGGCTAAGCCTAATTTATTGTATTTTATCACATATATATTGCATGGAAGTTGTATTAGCATTTAGTTATGGTTTTAGATTCCTCAAAACAACTTTTACAGAGTTTCTTGCTGCTAATTATGGTTCATCTTGCCAACAAAGACTTGGTTCACTGGTGAGGTTGACTTATGTAAAGTCATCCATCAAGATTCTACTCGAATGACATGTTAAAAAGGGATGAGGCCAAGTGCAAGTTCCATGAAAATATGGTGGAATTATGAAGGGTTGGTGGGTAGAATACACATGACAGTTCCATAAATTTATCATATGTTAGAAGGTTAATACATATAAGACATCCATAGCCATGCAAGACAATTCTATGGCTAATAAACTCTCACAAATTGGCAATACTATGTTGGTAATATGTGGGCACATGTGATAGTTCCACAGTTGATAATCTATGCTTATGTATTAGGATCCATGGCGTAAGTCTACGGACATATATGATTTATCATGCTTCCTTGGTCAGAAGTGTCAATCCAATGGCCAACGGACTTCAATGTGTATGGTTCATCCAATGGCTAGCAAAATTAAATGTGTATAGTTCCATGGTCAACAAATGTTTCTATGCATTATAGTTCCATGCCATTAGTGATAGGTTTTTATATCTCAATTAGCTAGGGAAATCAGCCTCGAATCTTGGCTTTTCAATAGCTTAATCAAGTGGTTGAAGAAGTGAAGTTTCATGGCTAATAACCTTTTCAATTCCATGTCCATTCGTGAGAGTGTCATGGCTGGTCACTTTATTGTGTTATAGGTTCTATGCCCAACAAATGCTCTCATGCTTGATAGTTTTGTGGCGAAGAAATGTTTATATGCATGATAGTTCCCTGCCATTTGGAATTATTCCATGGTCATGTGTAATAGTCATGTGTTGAGTAATATTTTTGCTAGTAGCTTTGACGCAACGAGACATCCTATTTCACTAAAACTTTGATTAGAAGAAAGTGTCGCATCTGAAGATAACATACTTATGGGTTTAACAACAGACAAAATATGTATCTAAAGTTACAAGTTATGGTTACATTGTTAAACATTTCAAACATTTGGTATTTATTTTACTATTCAAAGTCTCCTCTTGGTGCATCTCCTTATGATTATAATATAATTTCTCGGCCAAAGGTGAATTGTTGTTTATAGAGATATATTAGGAGACTATTTATCCTCTTGAAGCAATTCATATTTCACATTTTGCTGATTTTGTTGTTAAGTGTGTTGTGTTTCAACATTGGTCATTGAGTGCACTAAGAAATCTAAGCCAAAAACTTCAATTGGGTTGATGGCCATTGCACAATCTTGATATTTAATGCCAAATAGTGTGCGTTTGATATTGGTTCATTGGTGATCCCCACTTAGCATCCATTTTTGTTTTAGTATCAAAATCTTTGATTAGATTTTGTTCAACTTTAGTCTTTGAAAAATGAATGCATGTCCTCAATAGATTCTAAACACACATAAGCCAATAAAGTTGCAGTGATTATGTTAGCTATACAATCCTCTTAAAGGAACAATGTGACTATACAATAGGAATTATAATTCCGACTCAATTGAATTCCAAGATGTTTTTGGAACTTTTAAACTTCAGATCCTCCTTTTATTAGAGTTCAAGATGTATTTATATCAGGTTGTTAATTAGTTATAACACTTTTAGTTACAGGAAATTGATTTTAGTAACAACTCACATTTGTTCTAATCATCTCTGTAAATAATGCTTGATATAGTCACAACAATTCGGTTGCTCGCCAGTCGAAGGGTATCTTTATTGAGTTGATTTTTTGAGTTGGTGTCACGTTGAGTTGTTGAGTTGCGTCACCAACATGGATAGTGAAGGTCTCCACAATGAATCGAAGTTGATTGGAGTGTCAGAGTTGTCATTGTTGATGTCGAAGTCTAGTTGTGGTCACTAACTTAAAGTCAATGTCAACATGGCTATTGTAGTCCACCAATAAAGGCAAAGTCAACTTGGGTGTTTGAATCAGGAAAGCAAAACTCTTCCTTTTGAGGGCAATGTCCCTTAAATAAATCTTTTTTTGGAGTTGTTTTCAAATCAACCACTTGTTGCTCCAAGGCAATTGCCATTGTCAATTGACTTGTTTTTAGCACAATTTCATGTATTCTTCTCTTTGTCTTCACTACTGTAAAAATTTAATGACAAAATCAACTTATAAAAAGTTTTGTCATACACTTAGCAACCTAGAGATAATTGTCTTGTATGAACTCTGAAATGTCTAAAACCCACATTCAGAAATTACCATAAGTAGAAATACACATTGCTAAGTAATTTTGCAGCAGAATAAACACAATGAACAACAACCATTCAACTCAGAAAAACTCAGAAATTTAGGCAATGCCAGGGAAAACTCCAATGTGGGGAAACCCAATGAGAGAGAGGGAGAGAGAGAGAGAGAGAGAGAGAGATTTATTATTCAGCTTTATGAAAGTACATATCAGCAGCAATAAATATCAGTTCCAGCAAGAGAAATCCACTTACAACACACTAAAACAACCCCCAAAATTATGCCTCGAAAAACATGCCAAGTTCGTATTGTTGTCCGGCCTGTTCAGAAATATGCACCTTGAAAAGTGTGCCCACGGTCTGCTATACGAACTATCCTGTACGACCCATCAGCAAGAAAAACACTCAAAATAACCTCGAAAACCATGCCAATGCCTGCCTTGATTTTCATGCCCTCTTCCCCTTGTACGGAATGTACGGATCCGTACAATATGGCCTCCAACAACAGAAAAATAACTCATCATTCAAATAGAAATGTCCCCTTGGGATTTGTGCCCAATATCTCTTGGGAAATGTGCTCTCTTTGCTCCCCTAACTTCCCTCTCTCAAGCTTACTCGAAAATCTCTCTCAATCTCCTTCTCTTGTGTCTTGCACACTACCCAATGCATTCTCTTATAATTTAAAAGTGACCCTTCACCTTCTCCAACCCTAGATCTAATGGCCAAGATCTAATCTTTCCTTTACAAAATCAAGGGTCATGATTAATTCCCTCCAAAATAAATCACTTTAAAATATTAAAGTACATTTTCACTTTATAACATAAGTGCACTTTATGAGATAAAGTCACTTTAATATTAGAAGGTACACTTTATTAAAAAATCACTTTACATAAAAGAACCACTTTATCATAACTTTATAAAAACCCATTACAAATTCAAATGTCTAGTAGTGTAGATACAAGGTTACTTCCGCATACAAGACAAACATGCAGAGTATCTCCCGAGCTAAAAAGTTAACACTCCCTCTTAGCGAGGGATGTACTTGTTACCATCACCAGTATCTCCCGAGCTAAAAAGTTAGCACTCCCTCTTAGCGAGGGATGTACTCGTTACCATCACCATCATCCGGTCCCATCACACTGTGCTCAGTGGGAGCTCCCTATGAACCTAGAGCCATCCTCAACACCTGCACAAAACTTGAACCAGAAGACATCCTCCCAACAGCTACTCTGAACCCTAAGCTCCTAGGAGAATCCACTCCACCTTGAGCATCGATTCGATCACACCAGTTGAGCCTCTTGTCGGTGCTCAGAAGAGGCTCCCTCTCTTCTCTTAGAATGCAAGACTGAATCCTTGGGCCCACCACAGTCTCATGAGCCTCCTACTCCTCATTTGACGCTGAATCATAGCCTGAAGGTTGTCCTCACAACATGTACAACATGTCCACTCGATCACCAATCAATTGTGGTTTCACTGAGTCCGCTCCCTCCCTATAGATAAATACATGTCCCCTCTTGAACAATGTACGATATCCATCATTCTCCAAGGCTGAGATTGAGAGCAAGTTAACCCTCAACCCTAGAACAAAGAGAACTCCATCAAGCTCCGGGAATCCTCCATACTCGAGTCGGAATCTAACCTTTCCAACTCCACATACAGCTCGCACCATACCTCCTTCACTCTCCACCAGTCAGTCAGGACCTGTCTTTGTAATAATAAGGAATACTCGCCAGATTCTTGTCATGTGACAAGAGGCTCCATTGTCAACAATCCATCTGAAATCACCCCCAAATCCTCCACTATCGACACTGGATACTAGAGTAACCAAAGAAAATTCTCGGTCATATTTGGAAGCAAAGTCCTCCATGGTTGTTGTAGCAGTTGTCGCGGGCCCCAGTTGTACAAGCAAAGTCCTCTCAGGAAAATGAGAAGCAAGGTGCCCCAACTGGTTACAACAATAACCACTGACTTTACTCAAGTCCCTCCCAGAACTTCCTTTCTTCTTGCTCTTTGCAGCAAGAGAAACATTCTCCTCATCAGCTACATCTGTCTTTTGTCCACTTCTCTGAGATCCTTCTCGAATCTCCTCTTGAGTGAAATCGTCCCACAGTCTACTCCAATCTAGAAGATGCTCACGACCCACTACACACTTCACGAAGACTTCCTATTCCTTGGTGAAGTCTTTCAAGGCTATCCTCACCAACTTAGAATCTGATATGACCTCACCAACTGCATCCAACTCATCTTTCACTTGAGCTACCCAGGTAAGATAAGAAGGCACACTCTCCCCTTTACCCATCTTGGTATCATGTGGTTTATCCTTCAAGGCCATCTTCCAGTTTTCATTATTCGCCTCAAATAAGTTCTTAAGTGCATTCCACATCTCTTTGGTTGTCTTCTTGTCAGCCAAGTGTGGGATAAGGTGGTCCTTTACCCCATCCAGAATAATCCTCTGAGTTTTGGCCTCATTTACTTCATGCAAATCCAAAGCAATAGGATTTGTTGTGGGAGCCACAACAATAGAACTAACATAGTTCCAAATCATGTTCTCCTTGAGAACAGCTGACATCTGGACCTTCCACTGCAAATAGTTGGAAATGTCATCCAACCGATCCTCAAATCTAATACATGCAACCATATTCCCTGTCACTATTCAAAGGAAAACAAATAACAGATTTCCCCCTTCAACCATTGCCCAAAAATCTCATTGTTCACTATCACTCAGAGCCCAAGCTCTGATACCATGTAAAAATTTAATGACAAAATCAGCTTATAAAAAGTTATGTCATACACTTAGCAACCTAGAGATAATTGTCTTGTATGAACTCTGAAATGTCTAAAACCCACATTCAAAAATTACCATAAGCAGAAATACACATTGCTAAGTAATTTTGCAGTGGAATAAACACAATGAACAACAACCATTCAACTCAGAAAAACTCAGAAATTTAGGCAATGCCAGGGAAAACCCCAATGTGGGGAAACCCAATGAGAGAGAGAGAAAGAGAGATTTATTATTCATCTTTAGGAAAGTACATATCAGCAGCAATAAATATCAGTTCCAGCGAGAGAAATCCATTTACAGCACACTAAAATAGCCCCCAAAATTCTGCCTCGAAAAAACATGCCAAGTTTGTATTGTTGTACAGCCTGCCCAGAAATTTGAACCTTGAAAAGTGTGCCCACAGTCAGTTGTACGGACTATCCTGTACGACCCAACAACAAGAAAAACACTCAAACATCATCGAAAACCATGTTAATGTCTACCTCGATTTCCGTTCCCCTTCCCCTTGTATGGATTGTACGGATCCATATAGTACGGCCTCCAACAGCAAAAAAATAACTCAACACCCAAACATAAATGTTCCCTTGGGATTTGTGCCCAATATCTCTTGGAAAATGCATCATCTTTGTTGCTCTAACTTCCCTCTCTCAAGCTTACTCGAAAATCTCTCTCAATCTCCTTCTCTTGTGTCTTGCACACTACGCAATGCATTCTCTTATAATTTGAAAGTGACCCTTCACCTTCTCCAACCCTAGATCTAACCTTGTCTTTACAAGATCAAGGGTCATAATTCATTCCCTCCAAAATAAATCACTTTAAAGTCACTTTAATATTAGAAGGTACACTATTAAAAAGTCACTTACATAAAAGAACCACTTTATCACAACTTTATAAAAACCCATTACAAAGTCAAGTGTCTAGTAGTGTAGATACAAGGTTACTTCTGCATACAAGACAAACATGTGGAGTACCTCCCAAGCTAAAAAGCTAACAACTACAATGTTGGGATCTAATTGGTTACATTTGGCATTTTCACTCAACTTTCCTTGTCGTTAAGCATCTATGGCTTAAGAGTTGAGCTTCTTGATCTTGAACATTGGGTGGATTCACAAGTACAATGGAAAATCCAACTTGAAGGCATTATCTTATTTACTCTATTTCACAATACAAAATGATTTGTATTGAATTGGCCATAATTTAAAGCTTCCCCTTGAATCTCTCTCCCAACAAAGATTGTGTATGCTATTGCAACCTTCCTTTTTAATCATGTATGTTAATCTTTGTTTTCACTTTCAATGCATACGCCCCCACCCTGTAGTTATATTGTCTTCGACTTTGAATTTATGGTCAGCTTTGTGCATGTTGTGTTGCTCTTGTTTTCAGTGTTGTGCAACATTTAGTGCATATGTTGATCCTTGTTTTAATTTGGTCAACAAAACTACTTAACTTATTAACGAGCAGTGCTTGAGTTGGAACGCTAAACATGTTTGTAACCGTGATTTATCAATGGAGTCATGAATTGTCCAATTATAGGTGTGTTATATGTAGGGTAATTGCCCATCCCATGTCTTTGAATGATATGTTAGCCATATAGTTCCATTGGGGAGGTCGGGTGGTGAATAGTCTTCGACATAGTGGGAACTATCATGACATTTGAAACAAACATTGGGCACATCAACATAGACCATCTTTTGAGGCATGTACTTGGAACCACATTGAATCTGAACTTTTTCATTAAGATCCTTGGACAAATCCACTTTCATACAAGGTTTGACCCAAGGCATTCAACAATATCGTGTAAAAACTTCTAAGTAAATAATTTTTCCAACTTGACTGTAAGATGTAGGAAAAAATTTATCAAATACATGGGCCCAACTTCAACATACTGTAAGACTTCCTACAAAACCACAACATACAAACAAAGATTCCATCAAGGAGCCTTGAGAATAAAGAAGTAACCCTTCAAAAAAAAATTGAGTCTTAATTCTCCAACGACACACTTAAATTATCATGCACCCATTCCTTGAGCAATTCTAGGAAATCTTACCAACAAATAACCAATCAATGTATGGTTTCTAATAATAAGCATAACTTGCTCTATTAAAAAACAATTTAAGTACTGAGCTATGGAGGCCTACCTCATCGTATACCTTCAACATAAATTTGCTACTTTATTTCCTCAATGGTGCCTCCCTGTTTGTATTGTGTTATCCCAAGTTTTCGGATAGACTAGGGCACAAGATTCTACCCTCCAATTTCCAGATGGTAGGGGAATGGGGGAGACATGCATAAAAATCCAAAATATAGAAATCATTTTTAGAAATATAGAATCTACAGCTACCCTCCAATTTCCAGGGGTCAAGGGAATGGGGATGACCTACACATAAATATCAACAACATATAGAAATCAGTTTTTAGAAATCTAGATTATACAACAATAAAATGTGAGAATGCCAGATAGAATATTTGAAATAGTGTAGGCATGCAATGTATACCATAATAATTAATCATTGATTTCTGATTATTAGTGAAAATGAAAGTACAGTGAATCTAAACAAAAACTAAAAGCAAATGTCTCCTAGCTTTTTCCAAGCTTAAACTAATGCTAACACCTTTTCCAAGGTCTCCTATGATGAAAGTTAGCTATCCCAAGTTACTACTAAAAAATCAATGTGTTTTAACCTCCAACTTTAGTGTGTTTTTCCATTTTTGTTTTTGTAAGACTGGATGAGAGTTTCTTTTATTTTATTGGTAGGAAGGTCTAGAGGGATTTTTTCTTGTGACTAGTGGATTAGGTTTGGTAAAATTGAGAGAATTTTTTTTTTATGTTTTTTCTTACTTGTCAACGAAATTATGAAAATGGTGAAAAAAAGTCATGCTGCGGGATGCCTAGGTGTGCCCAATATCATAAGGACATCCCTCAACAGTAACAGATGACATGAGCCAATATAAATATACAGGGAAATGTCCCCAATGTCAAACAGAAACATTCCATGGCATCCCTAAGTACCAAATGCACCCAAGAAAATTGGGGGCATGTCCTTGTGCAACATTTTATTATTAAACAAACTAGGTTTAAAAGTTTTGTTAAAACAATGGGTTTGGACAATCAGGACTATCTTAAAGAGAGGCTTTAAGAAGACTTCATAGATCTGGCAAGCTATTATACAGCCCACTTTGTAAAGAAGTGTTCCATAGAACTTGGAAGGCACCTATTGAGCCCAAAAAAGCATTTTTTGCCCTTAATTCAACATGGACCAACTATCAGGTCTAACTGGCCATGATAAGCATTCAGGCACCCAAGTGGCCTACATGAAATGTCATGCACAGCTAGTGGAGCCTTGAGGCTATTGTACTTTCAAAATGGATTGAAGATTTTGCAAAGGAAACACTACTACTCTCAGTAGGAGGACAATACTGTTGGGAGATAGCAAGCTTGGTCTGCAACCTTCTCTTCAAAGTAACAAGATGCTAAGGGTATAACTGCTTTTTTCTTCTCAAACAATAGGAATTGAAATTCAAGGGTCTCCTATTAATCATCATATGCCAACTGTCATAACATTGTTGTCATTTTGAATGCAAACCTAGAATCAAAGTAAGAAAAGATGTAATGGAGTTTGAACAACTGAGATCCCTTGTAGGGCAATGGGGGAATGCCACTTGTAATATCAACAGACCCTTTAATCTACCTCTCAATAGGTTGAGTTCTAGTAGAAGGTCTAGGACGAAGAAAAGACACAAAGGCCACCACAAGAAGGAGCCATCGTGGCCTCCAAAATCTAGCAATGCCCCCTCTATTATCAAAACTGTGTGCTTCTTCTATGGTAGAGGAAGCAAATACGATAATAGGTCAGGAATAGAATCCATCCCTTGAGGACCACTACACCCTTCCCTCCCCAAACTAAAGTGCTACAGAACATATGTGCTTCTATGCTTTCCATGCCTTTGCATTTGTTTTCGACCTAACAAATATGATTTCTGTATGGTTTCTGAATTTGCTTTTCAGTTTGCTTTCTCATTCATCCTACTGAAGTTGATTGACCAAGATGAATTGAAAGAGACCGTTTGCTTTCTCATTCATCGTACTGGAGTTGATTGACCAAGATGAATTGAAAGAGACCATGCCATGATTTTTCTGCATGATGTAAGAATGCCTTTACACCCAAGGAAAATTACAACAATAATAGCAATAAAAATCAAACGAATCATTTAAATCAACAAAAAATCAATAGTATAAAACTAAAACTGGAAAAGTATTAAGGTAGAAATTATTTATTGATGATAGCACTAGATATAGACAAAGGAAAACATCTGTCACCGGAAAATAAACAATGATTGCTTGTTCACTCCAATTCATATATGCATACATCAGCGGGGTGTCATTATAGCAATTGTGATGCATTTTTGTGAACAAACATTGAAAATATGTTGCAACATAACAAAATGCACCGAAAATGAGTCATCTGTAACAATATATCCAACAGAGGTTCATAATAATAATGTTGATGAAATGATATTGATGGAGAATAAACACATCAAATGATGTTTCATCTTTGGCTCATAACAAACCCAAAGCCAGAACAAATGGATTTCTTTTATTTTTTGAGAAAGAATGGATCCTTGATCATTTCTACTCACTACCAACCAATTACAGCCATAAAAATGCGTTCTTTACAACATATACACAATACTAAGAGGATGTCGATGAACAAATGCATCCCTTTAACCAATGGGCACTGCAATCGACAAATGCACCCCATTATCCAATGGGAAATGCAGTAAGGGAATAAATGTCGACCTGAAATCATCATGTGGGCACTCCACCTTATTCTCCCTTACTGACTGAAGCCACTCACTAAACATTAAATCTTTCTTTGAAGCAGAGATTGCAGGATGGCAGGTATCTATAGATTAAGATCCAAAGTATGATACATCACACTGCCATATTTCTGACCACTCCAAAAAATGAACAAGTTTCTCATACATGCTGGTAAAGATGTCAGGATGAATTGGTCCAAGTTGACAGTCTCCAAGAAAGAAAAGCTCCATAAAATAATGTTAGAGCCCCAAATTTCTCAGCCTCATTCATGAAATTAATAAATGATCTGGAGTGTTCTTTGGAAGCAATAGGACATACAAATGTAAGAGTTATTTCCCTTAGTTCAATTTACACCAGGGGTGTCAAGATATAGGGTGCTGAATAACGTTTTCCACCTGGGAATAACCTGCACTCTAAATTTTGAAATACCCTTGCTTGCTATAGGTAAGAAGTGGATTTGAATGAATACACACTGGCAATGCTTGCCTTGACCAGATGCTCAATCTGTTCAAGAAAGCCAACACAATTAGTTTAGATTTTAATTCTTAGAAGGCAAAGAATCAACCAGGCATAAACTTCAAATAAAATTCATACCTTCCTCACATAAAGGGAACATGGCTCCTTCCAGAGCATCCTCCCCATTTTCACCGCCAGTAGATATACAATCTTTGTTGTGGGAATCTGCACTCCTTGCATCTTTTACAGTTACATATTCATCTTGTAATTGAAATTTAAGATTGCCTTGGAGCATATGAATTTCATGCAAGTGTTGTTTTGAGATACTTGTACTCTGCAGCACTGAAGAAGGTGAAATAGTTTCGCCTTCTGCACCTCCATCCCAAGGATTTGAACCAAAAGAATCAGAATTGTCATCAGAACACAATGTCTGACTACCATTTGGGGCTGCTTGACTCACCAAGCCACTCACATGTTCTTCATAAGTAACTCCCGAATCACCTGAATCACATTTGATCGAATCTTGCTTTCCAAAGCCATAACCATGCATTGAAAGAATTTTTGAGTCACTATCCATGACAATGAAGTCCTCCAATGCTTGCACTTTGCAAGCATCACCTCGCCCCCCTCTAGGGATATCAACATGTGGCAATTCATTCGTGGGATAATTTGTCAGGTGCGGTGATTCAATGGTGTCAATCGTGGGGTAATTTGTCAGGTGTGGTGAATCTGGTGATTCAATGGTGGGATATTTTGTTAGTTGAGACGATAAACTTCCAATAGAGAAGTGATTAATGAGCTTTAAGCTCCTTGAAGACCCAAATATGTCTTCACTTTCTTTTGATGCTGGATCCTGAATATGATGTTCAAAAGCGTGATGTGAATTTAAGTTTTGCAGGTCCGTCGTCTGTACTAATATATCTGAGAAAACATCAAGTTGCATGAGAGACACAGCTTCAGTACAAACTAAAAATGAAATTCAGTGAGGATAATGCTAAAATATTTATGTAAATTATCCTAATGCTAAAATATTTATGTAAATTATCCCAAAAAGGTAAAATATTCAAACTAGAAGAACATAAAAGACTAAGAGTATTGTTTTCCCACCAGAGGTGCGGCTTTCAGAACCACGGCTAAATCCACTGTTTGAATTATCTATTTTAGCACATTCTACATTAATTCCAAGCATTTCGTTTCCTGTGCTGTGTCTGAGCTGATTGATTTGCAAATTAGGAGTATCTGGAAACCTGTCCGGCACAATATTTCTGCAAAAAACCAAACAATAAATCAGAATGTCTAAAAGCTTATATTGGACCATATTTAGATACTAAACATTCACAACAAATATTCCAGTTATGGCTAGTAAAAAAGAAATTGCACTCTTCCTCTCTATTATCTGTCTGATATATTTTAACTTAAGGTGGGCTATATTACATTCATGAACAAAAAGCATCCAATAGCATTATGTCTTGTTTGCAGAATGTCTCCTTCCTACTCTTGTTGAATGTTGAAGATTTTTAAACTAATCACATGAGCTTTATAAACAAGTGGGTCATGCAGGCAAAGAGTTGTGTTTAGCAAGGTGGTGGACCAGATGGCTAAGGGTTCATTTGGGACTAAGGTGATAATCATGACAGAACCAGAGAAGAACCACTTATTTAGCAAAGAGATACCAACATATGGGGATGAGAATCAACTCTCGATCATTCAAGGCAAGCCCATTTAAGATTGCTTTCTCTTTGAAGATCCTACTACATGAAGCAGGGCACAAATTTTATTGTTTTGAATGGAGAAAGATCGTTCCAACCTATTCAACTTTGATATGTAGGTGTTGAAATCTGATAACTCAGCCTAGAAACTAATGCCAACAATTTAATTAACCCAGAAATTACTTAGCTAATATAAATCTGGAAATTATGCAACTAATTTACTGCTGAGTTATAAAACAGAAATTTGACAGCAGAAGCATACAGAACCAAGCACAAAATTTACACAAGACACCAGATTTACCCTGGAAACCCCAGTGTGGGGAAAACCAGCAAAGGAGGGGCTTTATTGAGCTTCTTGAGCAAGTTTTAGAGCAGCATTTACACACAGGAAAACTCAGAAAACTATACAGCCTGGGTGGGCCTAATGGTTAAGAACATGTGTTTCCTCTTAAGAGGTCACAAGTTCAAATCCAGAGGGGCATAGGGTATCGTAGACTTTACCAGTCAAATCGCTGGGCGGAGGGGGGTCCCTTGTCCCACAAACAAGGGGGTCTCATACACCAATTTGGTGTGCTGGCTTGGCCATGACCTTAAAAATAGTTTATTATTATTATTATTATAACAGCAACTTCAGAAATGCTTATAGCACCAATTCTACCCTGTTCTGGGAGTTGTACAGCCCTCCAAAACTCAGCCTAACAAGCCACTGTATGGCCCAGCTGTCTTGGCCACTTATGGGTGCTGTACGGCTACCTTAGTGCACCCTTCTGGGCCTCTGAACAGCCCAAAAATTTCTGTTGTACCAGCTTCCATATAGTACGGCCCTATACAGCCTATTGAACATGTACGTCCCTAAGAAGATGAGTAGTATCCCACTACCAACTCTCAGCAAATTCTGCCAGCTCCTTGCTGCCCTTGTTCTGCTCAAATAGCCCTCAAGCGCCCCTAAAGATGGCCGCTTTTTTCTGCTCAAACTCAACAAAACACAACCTCTCCTCAGCTCCAGCTCCCTCCTTCAGCTCACTTGCTCAACTCACAAATGAGAATCATGTCTATGTCCTCTCACCCTCAGCCTCCTTTTATCTCCCTAGCGGCCCCCCATTCACCTTGAGGTGTGTGTGCAGCCTTGGGCCTCAATGGCTGAGATTGGAGCACCCCTCTTGGGCTGGACCCCACTCTCCACTAAGTGGTGCATCCACCTTCGGACAAGGGGCCCACAAACCACTCAGCCACCTTCATGAGGTGCGCCCTCTCTATGGGCCCCACATTCCACTCAAGGGTGAAATATTTGTTGCAAGCCTAAGTTAGACTTAGACTGAGATACTGAGGCTGATCTGGGTCAATTTAGGTGTCCTTCAGCATGCCTAGGACACATAGTCCTATGCTGAGACACCTCATGAGCTAAAAACTAACAGTATGCTCAATAACCTTCTTGGGGGGTGCACCATACTTAAATGGGCCCATAACCCCTTTTATGAGGATGCTTTAGTTGAGTTGTGTATAAATACACAACTCAAACCTCATTTGTAAGATCATCTTGCGTGATCATTCTTTAGTCTATGGTCATCATTCTTATATACAAGTTGATTGAGCATATGGGCACCATATATTTGATGTTGTCTTGTTCTAAGGCTGTGATTTTATCTTTTTGCATCATCATTTGGACAGCTCTAGCACACTTATTTAGTGCTGTTTTCTCTACATTTGCAGGTTTTTAAGTTGGTTGTTTGGTTCCATTCAATCCCCTCACTCTCTTGTGACCTCTAAATGGTATCAGAGCAAACGTGAACCTTTCTATACCTATTTCACTATTGGTTGGGGTTTACTTCTTGGTTGTTCATTCTAGTATACTTTGTGATCATACTTTGGCATATATGGAAGAATCTCTAAATCAAGGAGTTTTAGGACTGCGGAACTAGTTTTCTCTACAAGTGATCTGGAGATTACTGTCTAAATCCATTTCCCTAAGGGTTGTGAATCTATAGTTTCCTGATCATCTCTTCAGGTTTACAAGGCTTTTAACCCTTCTTCACAGCTCACTCTATATGATCCGAAAACTGTTAGCTAGTGGCATCATATCTTACACTATGAAACTAGTGTTTTCTTGGATCATCCTCAAATCTATTTTTTCTTTAAAAGTGATCTGGAGATTATTCTTTGGAGGCATTGCCCCAAGGGTTGTGGATCTAGCAGGTTTACTAGGCTTTTAAGTTTTAACCCTTCTTCACAGCTCACTTCAGCTATATGATTCGAAAACTATTACTAGTGGCATCATATCTTACACTATGAAACTATTGTTTTCTTGGATCATCCTCAAACCTATTTTTTCTCTAAAAGATGTAACCACCCATGAATGCCATATCTCCGACACCAACACAGTTTCACAATCTAGTGAACGTTTGCTAGAGAAATATCACTGCAAAAGGATGACGAAAACCCTAGTTCTGCATCGTAAGATATGATGCCACTAGTTAATAGTTTTCGGATCATATAGCTAAAGTGAGCCGTGAATGAGAGTTAAAATTGTAGGAAACCCTAAGAGATGATCAATAAACTCAAGATCCACAACCCTTGGGTCAATGCCTCCAAAGAATAGGTTTGAGGATGATCCACATCTTCACCATATACAAGTGATTAAGCATATGGGAATGGTATCTTTGGTGTTCTATGGTTCTATGGTTGTATATTTCTCTCTCCATCTCATCTTTTGGACAACTCTGCCACACTTGTTTATTATTGGTTTCTCCTTTACTTTTGCAGGTTTTGGGGATGGTTGTTTGGTTCCATTCAATCCCCTCATTCTCTTGTGATTGCATCGAAGGTAACAAGATTTGTCTACAGCCCATGGGTACCACTTACATCATCACATGTTGGCTTCAAAAAAAATATGATACTTATAACAAATAATAATATGAATATTATATGTTAACCAAATATAGATACAAACAGATATATATATATATGAACACTAATATATAGAGATAAAAAGAGAGATACTATATTCACACATCATTTTTACACACAAATAGAAATACTATAGATATGATATATACATTGAAATATTGTTAGAATGCAAATATAAATTATCTTAACAATAATCAAAATTGTATTTTTACATATCCATATACGCATAAGTTATGAATTGTGAGTTCCATGAAGTTGACCGAGATTACAACCAGCCTAGATCCATCTTAAATGATCAGCAAATTTACACCTCAACAGATTTGATCCCTCTCGATGCTTGATAGATTCGTTGGTCTCAACATTTTCATGACAACCATCTTAACTTGCATAGCACCCCATATTAACCTAAACCCATTTAAGTATCAATAATAGATACAATAGAATATAACAAAACAATCTGCAAGAATATTATGACAATATAGAAGTAAACATATTGGAATGGTTAATCTACTTTCTTAATTGCCAAGCTACAATCTCCTTGTTTGAATGTTTTTTTCTAAAACTTTGTAATATCTATGCATTGGGTATCAAGACCAGCATGGCTATAAAGGATCATGAACTCCAAAAGGCAATTGTTTAAAATAAAGGAATGCAATAGGACATATAGAAAAAGTAGGGTTGTTAATACCAAGGGAGAGACATTTAGCATAAAGTAGCAACGATTACTGGCTTGGCGAACACCATGAGGTTGACAACACAACCAACCAACATCCAACTATGTAATGGAAACAACTCCACCTAAGTCAGAGATAATGCACATGCCTGTCTCGTGAGTACAAAAGGTATGGGCAAGCCTGCAGGTACACTTACAGAAGACTTTGATGCCTATTAGGGACTTACACTATCATGTCTTACATAAACGCCCTATGCTCAATGGCCTTGGGTTCAAAGGCAACAACTATGGGCAAGCATCATGGTGACAAACAGGTCTTGGGATAATAACGACACAACAATTGAACATTCAGCATTCACTAGGAAAATCTCAAGATCGTGACTATTTTATATTTCAAATGAACTCATAAATATTAAGTCCATTTATATTTTGAATCACAGACATTATCCCAACTGACAATATTAGTACCCTCACCCTCATATCGGAAAAATGGTGAAAATGCTTACGTCTAAGATTACCATTCATCGCATAACAATTGTAACATAAAAGTATATGCGTAATAATGAACAATACTCCCTTTTCTGTTCATAACATTCTTCAGAACACTGAGAACATAAACCCTTGCCTAATCATGCTTTTCAAGGATAAACCAGCAAGAACAAATATGAATGGAGCCACAAATATATGATCCTGAATTATAATATATTATATAATGCATTATATAATATATTATATAATGCATTATATAATATATTATAATTCAGGATCATATATTTGTGGCTCCATTCATATTTGTTCTTGCTGGTTTAT